>DWLO01002702.1:0-12077 GCA_018245335.1 Dalla quadristriga | reverse complement strand
ATTGTCTCAAAAATTTCCTTTCATCGCGTGCGCTGCTTAAATGGTTAAAGGTAAGACGAAATGATGTACTAATGATTCGAGTTAAATTCCACGCGTACGAAGTCGCGGGCAACAGCTAGTACACTATATACAGATTCCTACATAAAATAGGCAAAGACAAAACAGATCAGTACCTTTTTCTCCATCTCCTTTGTTTGTCAACCGATTTCCTTTTCTTTTTTGTTTAGTAGCTAACGACGAACTTTAGTGTAATCAATAAAATGTTCGAAACATACGAATTCATATATTTTTCTTAATGGTCCAATGGCCAAACTCACAAATGTACAACATCTAAATTTCCCGCTCTGACCGAGTGGTCAAACTATTCAGTCCGATTGATTGGACCAAGTAAACTTATTTTTGCCTGTTGGTCCGTATAAGTGATCATGACAACTAATGAACTTCCTTCCGAGGCCACAAATATCATAATCTGATGCTTTCCTGGTGGGCTATGACTAAGGCTTCTAAAATGAATGAATTCTTCTTCAAAAATGAGCGGAAGGGTTCTCCTTTGGTATAACGGCGCGGCGACGACGTATTGGCGACTTTTCTAGTGTTGCTCGTGTCCATATGCGGTGTTAACCTTTCCGCCCGAATTGAATTACTTGAATAAAAAGTACTCAGCTGTAGAAGTGAGTGTGGAGGTTTTTCACCCGCTTGGGTGAACCGTATACAGGTTCGACCTCCTCTAATTTTAAATTAAGGATCGTCAAGATTCTGTTTATAGCTCGCCGCGAAATTAGAGCAGGTCGTCACTTTGTGTCGATGTCGGAATTTAATTAATTAATTCTCACAGCTTTTCCAGGAGTCGGCTCTACCACTGATCCTATATTTTAGAATTTCTTATTCAACATAGTTCAAACTTTTCCTATTTATACTCATAATATGACCCCATCGTGATGATTGAATTAGGATTCAAAAATTCACTGTATCTACGCGTCACTGCATGCCCCCTTGTTATTATGTTTACTTAATAGAAAGATTAATAATTGCAACCAAGCAAGCGATCACTTTTTTGCTGCTTTTATAAGTTTTAGCTCAATTTACCTTTCGCTGTTTATCTGTCTTATAATAGAAAAGATTATTGAAATTTCTGTATAAAATACTTTTCAGTCAATCAAATCTTTTCGTCGTCCGATATACTTAGATATTTAGTCACAGTTGATTGTAAATTGTGACTAGTCTATGACAGATAGTTTACTTTCGGGGAGTGAAATAAGTTACTCGTATCTCGGAAATATGCATGGTTCCTGTGGGATAGACAAGGGATCTTAACGCAGGCGGAGCCGCGGGCAATACCTCGTAAACTACCAGCTTATGCTTCTAAAGAGTTAATGACAGATAATATTGACATGAAATAATAATAATTTATCATTATTAATAAGGGATATATTATTCTGTTCTGTGCTGCACAAAGAGGTCACATTCACAGTTAAGTGGAAAGTTGTGTTCGTGTTGCACCTAGGTGAACTGATAAGGTTTACTACGACCAATAAGATGTAATATACAAAGTATGGTACTTTTCAAATTATTCTCATGCTAGGATGGTCTTGGCGCTTATCTAATATAGAGTTAAGAAGCTTCAACCGGCAACATGCAATCACGATATGTAGAGCTAGTTGCGAAATTTTACGTAATAATAATGAATTTTATTTATACGAAAAATAATGCTGAGACGTATTGTTATTATGACGTAAACATTTTGGTATTCTCCGATCATCCACAAAATGTTATAATATATTATTATGTATAAACTAGAAGAAAACTACTGTTGATTTTCAGTTCATGTAATAACATCAGTTGATATTCACATGTACGTACTTACGAGTACTTATGTAACGTGAGCTTAGTGAAGACAAAATGAGGATTTTGATGCAAATCCTAGCTTTATGACTCTACGGCGAGGTGCTAGTGGCGACATGCATATTTTTGTGCAAAGCTGAAGTGTTGATGACGGCAAATGAGCTACGTGACATGCAGCGTAGTTAAAATTTCACTAACTGCTTTTTGCTGACCTCCTTTCGTAAGATGTCGCAATTAAAAACCACAACGAAGTACGCCGATTTTATCTTTTAATTTATAGACAAAAAATTCTTCAATCTCTGGTTACTTCATAAATGTTTAGTAAGCAAGTACTAGGCTTCGCCTACGGCGCCTCTCACGAAAAAATCTCTGATCAATCCCACAGGAACTGTGCATTTTCTGGGATTAAAAGTAGCCTGTGTCATTCTCCGGCCCATAAACTATTTCTATGCAAAAAATCATGACGATCCGACACCCTGTTACAGCGTAAAAAAAGGACAAACTAACAAACACACTTAAACATTTATAATAATAGTAGAGATTTGGATTATATTAAGGATATGATTAAAAAAAAATTAATTCCCGCAACTTAAAATTATAATCATTTAATGGCAACAAAAGTCATAATGTTGCATAACGCAAACAAAAGTTATAATGAAGTCGGAATGTACTGTTTTGTTCGGATCAGGGTCAAAGAGTTATCACAGAGAATCGTGAGTTTAGTAAAACACGGCCTCAAATTATAATTCCAATGCCTTGCGAATAGTTATTGTACGATAAACTTCACTAAAGTAACCATTTCAATATCACTAACTATTCATTAAAAATGATGTTTTGTATGTTACGTATGAATATGATGGAACGCAACACAGTAGGTACAATACATTTTATGTGACTCAGAGTGATCATTGTCCCCCACGGACCAACGTCTAAAGGACTTTCGGTATGAGTTCAGTAGTATTTATTAGTTATTTCACTTAGTGGCGTGTGGTGATTACCGAGTGGTTAGAAGCTCGGTCACCTATTCGGCGTCCAGGGTCCGTTCCGAATGGAAGTTTTGTAATATTAAGGAATCAAATATCATAAGCTTTAACGGTGAAGAAAAATACCTGCAATCTACATGTTTGAGAGTTCTTCATGAATATTCTCAAAGGCGGGTGAAGTCTGCCAGCCCGCACTTGGCCAGCCTGGTGGAATATGACCTTCTCATTGCAAAACTCGTGCAGAGGAGTGGGCCGGTAATGGGTTGATGATGAAGATAATGATTCAGAGTTGGTCACAGATCCATTGCAACTCCTGGGGACTACTGAGATCACCTCTTGTACCTACTTAAGTATGACACTGGCAACCACATCTTTCCGAAAACATTTAAGACGAATATAAATATTCTTATTTGGTCTTATGAAATAAAATAACCTTTATAACTTACAGTAATTTACATTTAAGTACGTTACGATGTAATTATTACTTTAGGGTCGTAGCATACGTAACGTGTTTTTGCAAACATATATGTGACGAGATAACGGACGGGACGGGACCGCACGTGAAAAAACATTTATCGTCACTCGTCACTTATATTTTGTAACTGTATTTTTATATGTAACAATGTCAAAGAATCCCGTCCGGGGCGGGGAAAATCACGTTGCGTATGCTACGACCATTGGACTTAAATTACGTTTGATGATTAATACGCGATGTGATTCGCTACAGATATTTCGAACCCTCTCTTGCCCTGGCCTGAGCTTACTGTGTTCAGCATTTCTTTATGCAAAAAATAAAAAGCGCTTTAAGTTAAAGCTTTATGTATAACTTAATTTTCCCTTTTGCTCAGATTTTCGGAGTTTTGTTAGTAGCAACATCTCACCTGAGATACAGCGTCTCACATATAAGAATACATCGAGCTATCACGTTTAAGAAGTCGCAGGGCAATGTGCTAGTTTCTCACAAGTAAACCTCATTTATGAGTAGACAGAGGCAGAATTTAATAAACATGAGCATCCTTTCTTAGTAGGTATGAGAAACGCGTTGTGGTTTTTAAACTTGACAGCTTCAATTAATAATGGAGTCCGTTTTTCATTTCGCAGATCTCTATTGTTTCGGTCTTTTATGACCCGGTTTAATTTGGCCGAACAAACCGTGCAAATAATTGGCTTTTCCAAACTGCTCCGCGTAGAACTTTCCAATTTAGCTTTGTAGGTACCTATATTTTAAAGTCAATTTAAAATATTATGACAAATAAAAAAAAATCAGTTTAATGTAATATGGAGTAAACATGGTAAACATGGAGTATGTAATAAATATGTGTGTATGTTATCCTTTTACCTTAGTTGGTAAGTAACCATTCAAGAAATAAAATTAGAATTGCTTTTTTTTTTACAGAAAACCATGAGGATCGACCACACTGTTGAAAACGGCAACGTGGCCGCAAGAAATATTAACGAAATTTTGCATCATAGCATCGCAGATAATCATCAAATCTGGCTTGAGACGAGTGGTGTAAACGTACCTCAAGGCACCATCGATAACGATAATACACTCCTTCAATCTAATTATAAAAGTATTTACAACTCGAGTGAAACCGACAAGATCATCGATAACAGAAATATAACAAAACCGGAGTATATTCCGCGTTCGTCTAAAAATAATGTGGAAGTAGCGGTTTGCAACTGGCAGTACCGAATTGATACTCAAAGTGGAAACATTCTACATTCGAGCAATACGAAGCCAACAAGTATCCTGAAGGAAGACGAAGACGTATCCAAGATCCGGGGAAACGGTTTATGTACGTAGCTAGTACACATATAATTTAAACATTACCTGAATTTAAATTGAATTTATTTACAATACAATGCCTACATAAATACAAGGGTACATAAATCTATTTTGGTTTAATCTAACATTTAATACTTAATCGTTTTTTAGTCAATGCGAACTGCTCAATACTTATTGATGAGGAAAGATCATTGGAACAGTCAAATACAGATGAAATGTCCGAAAACGGTACTAAACCCGTACCGAGGGGAATAGTGAATCCAAACTATCCCGGTTTTCAACATTTAGCGCATACTTTACAGGTAAAATTTCATATAGGGCGAGAAACCCTTAAAGTGTTTACCTTTAATCGAACCACAACAGAAGCCCCAGCAAATTAACATATCCGAGCATAACAGTATTTGTCGAGATTTATATGATCTAGTTTCACTTATAGTTATTTTATTTAAATAAAACGCTGGCTGTAGGCGCTAAAATATCGCATAATGATGCTGTATTAATTTTTTTTCCACACAGGAATATTCTTCAACAATAGAAAATTTTTACCATTCAGAGAATGACATGACAGATGACGATTTGGATACTGAAATAATTGATCTAGAAGAAAATTTTATCGAAACATCAGCTGAAAATAAAAATAATAATAATAAAAGCAATCAACTAAAAAAATCATCTAAGGAACTACGTTGCAGTAACAACTTAGTAGATACCCACACACAAAATGAGATACCAGATCTTTTGAAAACTATCTCTAATAATAATAACAACAACAATAACGACCTTAGTAGCTATGATTGCTGCACAGAAACGGACATTGAAAATAATTTTCATACAAGTGATATCATAGGTGACTTTAATAAAGAAGTTGAGGATGAAATAAGACAACTACTAAATTATAACATAAACATTCAAGACGATTTAGACGAATTACGAAAAGATATTAAAGATACCTTTACCCAGCCTATAGAAAGTACGATTAATAACATCAGCGACGTTGTAAATCACGTCATTAAAAAATTAGTCGAAACACAAAATGAGATATGTGACAAAATAGATTTAATATCTGAAAACAATAATGTAAAACAAGATCTTGTGAAGGAAAATCTTGACATGAATGCTGAGAATGAATCAAACTCCAGAACGGAAATGAACTTACACAGGCCTACATTTTTACTAATAGAAAATAATGACAACAGTAAAATAACAGACGCTATTTTGTCAGATGGTAAGGATGAAATTAATATATATGAAAATAATTATGACACGGAAGCACTAAGTCACAATGTTGAAAATACTATAAAACAACTAAGTACAGAATTGAGAAAAATTATACCAAAACTGAATGAAATGCGCGAGAGGGATAAATTATGGACGGAAAATAAAAAACCAAATGTAACAGATAGCAATTCTAACAAGATACCAACAAATCCTGCAAATTGTTGTAGCTTTACAACTACGGCAAGTATAGAAAATCAAATCGAATATATCAAACCAGTTAAAAGTGGGATAAATACCATTTTCAATCAAAATCAGACTCCAATGTAAGTATTCAGTTATCTGATACTTAAGTGGCTTAATGAGGTGTGATATATTAGAAAATGTATACTGGATACTATACATTTGTTGCATCTCTTATTGTTTGTTTTCAGTTAACTTTTCTAATTGAACGTCTTGTTTCAGAGAATCGAAGGACCGTCCTACAACTGCGGCACACAACTCTCAAAGTAATGCATCCGTCCGTAAACATGATAACATGAAAGAGTACGAATTTGGTAAGTTTAAATTGTTGTAAAGTTTCATTTAAGTGATTTTGCAATTGCACATGTCTGTACATTGAAAATGTTAGTAAAAAATGTATTGGTTGGATTAACTTAAAACAAGTAAAAAAATACACATCCGACAGATTTTAGCTTTTACAATTGTATTGTGTTTGTCGGTTTGTTTGTGTAGGCATCATAGTAAGGTAGTTTAAAGTTTTTTAACTAGTTAGGTACTAAACATACACGCATACAGTAGATAGCGCGTAAAAAGTATATTTTCTATGGGGATACTTCATAGAAGTCGTTTATGAGTGTACTATCTAATGAAAGAATTGTCTTGTCAACACAAAAAATACTGGAGGGGTAAAACATAGGATGTCAGTTGTGCGTAAGGCATTTTGAGCATTTATTCTAATAAACGATGCGTAGTAAATACTTTTTTTTCGTAAATACTTAATTGTAAATCCAGTTACAAAATGCTCAGTGATTTTGCTTTATGAATAAAATATACTTTTTTTATTCATTAAACTCACATAATTATACCTTTATGGATGTGGTGTGAGCTGGAGAAGTTTTAAATAAATGTTCCAAAAAGGCTGGTAAACATATTTATTACTTATCTGGTTTCACATTATGTAACTTAAAATTCGCATATGTTTTACTTCTAAACTTTGATGTTAGTGATAATTAAACTTTAATAGCATTTAAATTAGGACGACATATCACATTTCTAAACTCACATTGATAAAAAGAAGTAAAATAATAATAGTTTTTTCAATTACATTTATCTGTGTACATGGTTTGAGAATTTCAACATTATGTTTAAAACATTAATATCTTTAAAACGACTGGGTATAGAACAATAAAGTGTTTCTCGTGCAAAATGACCCGCTGTATCACCCATATACCGTTGGTCCACTACTTACGGGATAGCCTGTATATATCTACTCTTCCTGCACTTATCGCATCATTAGGGATCTGCACCAAATATTTCATGACATTTTGACCGTTATGACCTGCTGCATAGCTGCACCCCTTAGTGGCCCACTGCAGCGCCACGAGTCTCTCCTCACAACTGATGAGGCCTGGAGCGTACTCCACCACGCTGCTCCAATGCGGATTGGTGGAGGCCTGCTGCATACATATAACATTATGACATCAACTCCCCTTGGGTATGTTTTGGTGGTTCTTTATTATAGGGGCTCGTAATTCCGTAAGCATGTCGTTGAAACCCTATAAACGCGAGTATCACCGTTTGGCTTACAGCACATTAACTTGTGTATACCTACTTTGATACTCTCTAATTAAGCGATGAATTTCTAATAATCATTAGCGGATATCTACGTCGCTTGGCCAAATTACATACCTTTCAAGTGTATTATAACCAAATGTAGTTTATTTTAGGTGAATTTCTGCAAATTGTATTTATCTCTGACAAACTCTGCTTTGAGTTCCCGGTGGAGATTATAATCAGATGTATGTTTATGTGTGCGCCGCTAAATGTCCTAGGAAAAAGTTGATTTTAGTCGGTACCTATCAACAATGACGTTTGTATCAAACAATTAATTTCAGATAGCTTCGATGTGTACAACATTGAGACCGCACTACCAAAATTAGATTTGGATGCAATAGAAAATCATTTGAAAGCAGCAAAGGACGCCGAAAGACGAGTAAGTAGACGTTATTATTTAGAATTTTACAACTATTCGAACCTAAGTAGGTACCTACTTGTCGCGGAACATATATTTTTAATTACTTAAGCAATTAATTATCATTTAAATAAAGGGTAATTATTTGATTAATTATTAATTAAATGAATTATACTGAGTAATAAGTAAAACGGTCATTCTGTCAGGATGCCAGTAGCCATTGCACACTTTTAATCAAAAATAAAACGGGATCACCGTATGTAGGTACCTATGAACGCTTTATCTTAATCTTATCTTAATAGATTTTAACCGCGCTTATTAAATCGCGTGTACGCCTCATCTGGACATTATTTTACACAGTTACTGTTATAATATAAGATAGCATTCTTAATAAACTCTTGTAAGACTACACATTCATGTCAAGGGATCTCTTTTTCAGCCGCGCCCTTCGTGGTCTAACATTTTATAAAACGTTTTCCACTTGACTTTACGGGGCAGTCTGCATAACAAACGCATTTATTTATCACAATAAAAATGAAATATAAGCAGAGCAAAAAATCAAACCATAGAAAAAAATGTAAAACCCACTATACCGATAGTGCGATAGTTGGTTTTCGAGGAAAAATCCCGAAGAATAAGTGCCAACTAACCAAATACTTATCGAAGTGATCTTAGCAATACTCAAATTATTTTAGTTACTTGTACACTTACTCGCTGTGCGTTATCTACGACGAACTATATACACTCAATAATGAACTTACAATTGTGGTTGAAACTTTAAAATCGGGCGCTAAAACATGTAACGGTAAAGCCTTAAAATTCGAGTTCTATAACTTCGATTCACGTCTGCTGCTTACATTGCATTCACCAATTGTATACCAGAGTACATGTACAGTTAATTACCAATCGGTTGTGTTGTGAATGCTGGTGGGCCTAACTTTCTAAGGTGATTCAGCTGTGTAGGCAGGCTGTTCTGTTTAGTGTAACCGCTTACTTCGTTACGAGCAGAGTGTTAACCCGTTGAATCAAGTTATATAAGTGTTAAACTTATACTAGGTACACCAAAACCAGTGACAAAAAAGTTTTATGATGGCGTCAATGCCTTACTTTAATTCTGAACAAAGGCATTACAAAAAGGATACAAGGTTTCTTTTAGACTTGTACACAATTACTTATGACAACCACGAATCAGTCGACAACATTTGTTGTCTTGTAAGTTTTTGTTTTTTATTTTATTGTATTTATAAATTAATGAGCTATGAACAACATTATTCAAATTTTAAAATAAAAACCATAAAGCACTCAGGAAATCGATCGCAGGATAGCCTTCTTCAAATATATTGTACTCTGTGTCCTTGCTCTAAATGTCAAAATATGACAGGACGATTGAATGTCATTGACACGAATACAAAATAAACATTAAGACCACGGAGTACCTTACGAGTTTTTTTTAACACGTTTAATGTAAAACACTCTATTGTGTGCCATATTTATTGCCAAATTATTAAGACTGATTTATATTAAGATGTTTGAGAACTTGATAACAAACATAAAGAGAAAATTAAGTAAAACTTCAGTTGAGACACCCAATATCAATGGAGTAGAGAAGAAGTCGGGCTTCAAACAAACCTTGAATTTGTTTAAATCCAAGCTTTTAAAAGCCGATTCTCCACCGATTCCAGTGAATAATTATAATGACAACTTAGCTTTAAGTCCAAGGGCTGTGAGTAACGAGTACGCTTTAACAGAGATCGGTTGGCCAATAGTTACCGATAACAACCCCAATATACTAGATAGATTTACAAGAATCATCACTATCAACCATGATGAAGCCTATAATAGAAAAGTATGTTAATTACGAAGTAATTATAACATAGATGTAGGTATGGTTAGATAAGTATGCCAGGGGTAAGGAATTATTTTGCTTATAGATTATTCGTTACTTTCAGAAACGAAATGATCGAGAAGAGACCAGAAAAAGATTAGCAATGGGAGCTGAGAGCGAAGAATATTACAGTTTGGGGCACATAGACCGCCCTGGGAAGAAGCCAAGCCTCCACTCAAGACTACAAAATGGTTATTTATATTAATATTATTTTATATTTGTAAGAACAGCGGCTCAGGGTCATCTTCATCTATTTTTTGTGTTTGAGATATAAAGATGAACAAGGAAAACATTATCATAGTGGTAATCAATAATAATTAGTTTTCTTACAACTTATTTATTAAATATCTTCTCATTGGTGCACCCTTCGCTAAACAAATATAAAGATCTATTTTATTTATTTTCTCTAGCTGTTAACATCATTTTGTCAGTGCTACTCGATGGGACCGTACAAACAAGTTTAATTCTTATTAACTGGTGGAGGCATTTCAATTTCCTTTTGTCGGTGTACATAATAAGAGATTTAGTTTTTTCATTAATTTTGTGGATAATTGTGCTATTGTGTTGTGGTGTATGCAGGAAAGAATCTACAAATTTGTTTTATGAATGAGACGGCATCTGATAATGAATCTCAAGCATCAGATGTAGAGAGGAGTCTCACTAGCAGTAGCAAAAGCTTGTCTCGATCCAGTATTTACAGCAAGTCTAGTTATAATCACCCATATCAAACGAGACCATTGTCAGTCAATATTGTAAAGTGTGAGAAAATGAGCACTGTACAAAGTGGTGAGTATTAAGACAATGCTGTAATTTTAGTTGTAATAGTTTTTTAATTTACTTAAGTGTTTTTTTCTCTACTTTGTCTTTCATAAAATTAAATCATATTACATTCAGTATTGCCTTGTCTGTTGTATTTTGTGTAATTTTTTGGTTTAATGGTTAATGTAAAATGTTATGTTAATTAACAACCACATACAAATTCTTTAAACAACAATTATAATAAGGCGTTGATTTCTAGATCATAAGTCAAATAAAACAATTTACCCAGTTTTGTCTGATGAATTTACAACAATATAACATTCTAATAGTCAGCACATCCTAAAATCACATCACTTACTAATCCTATCTTCTTAAATAATTATTTACTGGCATAATAATAGGGCATATCTTGTTTGTACTCTAGCACCTATTACTTCTCTTTCTAAATATTTTATGCTTACTCCATAGCATTTGTAGTTTTGTACCCCTGCCCCTTTAGATCTGCTTTTACACATTCTTATTTTATTAAAGCATTGTCTGAAAGAAATTGATGTTATTAATTAGCACACACTATATTGGTTTATTAATTTTTTGTTTATGTTCTTAGTATGCAAAATGTTTACATTAAATTTATAACATGGGGTGGATTCTTGTTTTTACAGGTGCAAAATTACGTCCATCATCTCTTTCACTAAAACCATCATCAAAATCAAGGTCTACACATTCTTTGAACCAAGTTGAGTTAAAAGAATCTGACTTTTATGCTCTGCAAGCAACTCTGCAGACCGAGGCTAGGATTGCATTGGCTCAAGCAAAGGAAATGGCTCGTATACAAATGGAGGTATGAGAACATAATAATATTTGAATTATGCAAATTTTGTTTTGAATGTTATTAATAATTTTATTCATCAACATCACCATCACAACCACTGGCCCACTACTGAGCACGGGTCTCCTCTCAGGATTAGCAGGGCTAGGCCATAGTCCACCACACTGGCTAAGTACGGATTGGCAGGCTTCACATGTCCTTGAGAACATTATGCTGAATTAGCAGTTTCCTCACTATGTTTGCCTTCACCGTTAAAGCAGCTGATGTTTAATTGCTTAAAATGCACATAACTTACAAAAGTCATAGGAAGGTACCTGGGGTTTTAACCCCGGAAACCCCTAAACGGGAGGCCAGAGTTTAAACCACTCGGCTGTCATTATTGTTTTTTTTATTAAGCACCTTAAAACATGACACATTTTAAATTGACATTACAACATTACTCGGGTCTATCTGCTACCTGATCCATCCCTTAAATTGGGGGCTTTCAAGTGGTTATACATATAGTTCTACTACCACTCTAAATATACATCAAATATAGATGATTCTTAAAATAATAAATAAATAAACGCTACACACTCCTA
>DWLO01002701.1:0-12079 GCA_018245335.1 Dalla quadristriga | reverse complement strand
GCTGTAAGTAAAACTGCTATAAACATTATTTACAAAGAATAATTAATTTTGAATATATATTTTGTTGGATATATTGATATAATTATTAATAAGCAAGGCATTAGCTATGCTATTCGCTAACATCAGTCTCGCCCTCAACCTCGACTTACCTTGTCACTTCGTATAAAAACGGTTCACTGCTTGAGCCCTACGAAGAAAGGAAACACTCTTTAATATTTTCTTGATTTGAAGGTTGACTGGCTGACTGCTTCCAGCACTAAGCTCGCCTTTTCTTCCATCACTGTATTGTAAGATGCAATCCAGTTTAAATAAATAAACACTTATGAAATTTTTCACCATCTGTCATCCATACAGATTAAATAGCCAGAAAAATTTAGCCCCCGATAGTGTTTACTGTTGCATACGATTGACACACGTCGCATGGATATGAGCGCTGTCGCGTCGCCGCTGCCAATTAAATGTAGTCGTTCAGTTACGATACCTACAAGTTCGCTCTGCAGCAATAAGCCGTAATAGATAATGTGAAGGTTAAATAACTCGTTTAGTCTTCTAAAGGTTGAATAAACCCATAGATGTTTATACTCTTTCAATACCGTTACATATATTGTCACATTCACTCCAAGAGAGTAGTAGATAGAATGGGATCATTAGACAACCACTTAGCTCTAGTAAAGTCGGTGATGGTAGAGGCGCTCGTCAGCTGAACAAAGTCCCGAGTTCGACTACCAGCCTGCTTCCGGGTATCAGTAAGTTTCTTTTCTCATTTTCAAGCTTGTCACAATGGTATTGAGGTAGTTTTAGTACTTAGGCAGCGTTTTCCACGGCATCGATCATACAAATTAGTTCTCCCTTCTTTTGTTTTACATGATCGCTCCGCTGTCGCTCCGCTGTCGCTCCGACCGTCGCTATAGTCGATAACGCGACCTTAATAGTCAACAAGCAGATGCTCGCGACTTCGTTGGTGTTCGAGGAGATCAGCAACTTCCCAGGGAACCCTGGGCCTGGGATGAACATAATATATAGCTCGCCAGCTGGCCACTAGGCTATCATCACTTTCTGATTTTCCGTTAGTTACGGTCCCGTTAATATTTAGCATTCGTTTTGCATTTACGTACAATTCGTTAGCTACATGTAATGTAACAAACAGTAAAGCCTTTGGTGGACTAAAGTTCCATTTACAAACCATGTCCATGCGGGTAAGAAAACAGCGGGTAACCGCTTGATTCAGTGGGCACAGGACCAGTCGGAGTGGCGTCGATTAGGGGAGGCCTATGTCCAGCAGTGGACCTGTAAAGGCTGATGGATAGTCTAGTCTACTAGCGATTATTTCGAATCAAAACGAATGTCATACTGATATTGGCTGTTAAGAAACACAAACATAACAGTAACTCAATTGGATCCCAGTGCTCCCAGTAGCCTCCAACGGCACATGATTGATTCGATCCACCTGGTTGAAGCAACAAAGCGCTTGTACGGCATTGTACTGTGTACGCCATAGGTTTATTAGCAGCTGACCTTGTGCATGTTGAAGATACGGGACAATATCTGGAGCCAAACGCTACGTTTTACAATTATTTTTCAAATCGTTGATTGCATCATGCTATTTAGTTTTCCCAAAGAGTTAACACGCAGGTCTTAAATCTGCTCATTACGTAGTTGGTATTTATCGATGTACAATCTAATAACACTTATTTAAGCCAGACTATTATTCACGGTAACTTGACCTTAATTTTCTAACAGCAATCACAGCAACCTGTGATTATAGGAATAGATAATACTTACCTAAATACTCCGTGAATTGAAATTTTTACTTGAATGAAAGTCACATGAACTTTTTATTTAGCACAAACTCTGGCCTTCAACTTCATGTGTATGTGTATAAATTAAATGTGATTATAAATATGCTGTGATTTGGCGTTCAGAAAAATTTAATTATCGATGATCGGATGTAATTGGAAACAATATACTAACGATTTAATTAATGTCCCATAACTCCCATAAGTAGCCTTAAAATGCGACTTGCACATATGCTACAGTATTCGCGAAAGTATGAAGTATCTTTCAAAATGGCAATGTTAATAATATGCTGCCTAATAATTACCCCAAAGTTGAAGACAGGTGGTTGGTACGTTAATTCAAGTATAGCGATCGATGTAAATAATATACCAGTTTAATTTAACTCATACTAAATGTATTTGATTAAATAAAGTTAATATTAGAATATTCTGTATGTATTGCATTATTTAAAACGTAGCAATAAATATGATATTAGGATATTTAGAACTGGTAGATATTTGTGTATGCTGTTAAAAGATAACATTCCATCCCTTATGTTTTCTACTCACTAACTGGATAAACTGACAAAGGGAACGCTACACTATCAACATCCACATCGCTCTACCTAAACGTACCAGTCCCCGCTAAGTAATTCCTACAACTTTTCGTTAATCCTTAAGAGGCGAATTGACAGTAATTGATTTGTTTCCTACAAATCCCATTCCGCCAATCTTTTCTCCCAAAATAAGTTATACAACTCTGTGCGGTATTATGTATTGTATTATTGTTCGATGTTGCTTTCCGGCCGATAATTGGATTTCCCAAAAAGTTACTTTGTCACTTTTCTCGATTGAGGAAATGTTATTGTTTCAAATAAGTGCCCCACAAAGTGTCTGAATTGCTTTTCACATTCTTATCTTTCAAAGGGCATTTATATAGAGAAAATATCACTGTCATAGTAATAGAGGATGTTCACACCAGTAAGGCTGCGTTTTCGTTGACAGCGACAAGCGGGGCGACAGCGGGTTGATCGTATAAAACAAATGAAGGGAGAACCAATTTTAGGGCTCAGTTAAACCTTCCCCCTTTCATTAACCTTGGTACGGATTTTATCTAAACTGTAAATGTACCTATCGATAATGTTCATAATATGATGGTTCATTTTGATGTTATTTAATCTGTGGGTTTACCTAAAATAAACTAACATACTTTACAGAAATAACATAATCGTTATCGACAACATTAAATCAAACTCAATAGTGACTGTTAATTTATAAAACTACCACTTTCTTCAACCTCATTCAATCTAGAGGTTTAGCTGCCATTCACAGTGTAATTGGACTTACTCGCATGTTTACTACTAGGTAATCTGCTTTCCCTTCAAAAAGATGTACTCGTTCTATATCATCAGGATGTAATTCAGTTACATGGTTAAAATTATCATTGTTTCCGCTTCCGCACTAGTTGTTATTTTTGGGAAAAATACCTTTCCTATTTTAAACTTTCAGCATCGACTTTTGTATCCCAGTAAATTAACTTCGAAAGTTTTTTGAAAACTAGCGCGCTCATTCCGTTCAAAATAAAAGTTTACTCACAAACTAAATAAAAATAGGGAATGAACGAACGTGAACAATATCATTAACTTTGACTGAGCTATTTATTTTTAGTACTAGAGTTTTCCCGCGGTTTCGCTGGTGTAAAATTAGGTTTCCCATAAAAAGTCACACCCTCCTTAATGGATAATTGTTAAAAAGCAGCCTATGTCTCTTTCTACACCAAATTTCATAAGATCCGTGAAGTAGTGTTTGTGTTATTGAGTATCAAACAAACAAACATCCATCCATCCATCCATCCTTCCATCTATCCATCCATCCATCCATCCATCCATCCATCCATCCATCCATTCAGCCTCACAAACACTTGATTTACCAAACCAGCTAGTAAATATTCGGAATATTTGGACTAAGCATGCAGATTTTCGTATGTATTTGTTGGATGTGAAGATTATCTGTGTGTGAATTTATTTGTCTAGACAAATGCGTTCTTAAACTTTGGATAAAGCCCTTATATTGCACTCTCGCCATTATTTATACCAACGATGGTATCGTAAAATAAAGATTCCGAAATTGCGCAAATCTTCTAAATTGTCCTTTAAATCTGTTCAAATCCAACAAATCCTCCGTTAATGCTTGCGCTAAATGTTGTTAAGTATTGCCATCAAGTTGTGGCATCACATTAAGTGTATATGTTACCACATTTTGTACGATAAAGCAAGCGTTTACAACCATTTTAAATGTTGCATATCACCAGGTGGTAATACCTGTATACGGTTCATCCGGAGCGACACCACCGCCACACCCATTTCTGTCGTGAATAATTGTTTTTCAACAAATGTGTTCTGGTCAGAAGGTGTGGATGCTGGTTACACTTATAAAAGAGACGTCCACCTAAGACCTCAGGAATAGCAACACATCTGTGAAACACTTCCAATAGGACAAATATTAACGATTACTAATTGGACGATAACTAATATTTACTAACAGAACTAACTCACACTAACAGTACCAGCACAGTCCTATGACTAACGAATACTAACCAACTTATATTCTTATTGGCTGCAACCCATAGTGCCCCACTGCAGGTCACTCTGCAGGTTCAGGTCACTGCGGTTCTCTCCTTGCAACTGAGGAGGCCTGGCCTACTACATCACGCTGCTCCAATGAGGTTTGGTGGAGGGATGAGTGGCCAACCAGAGTTTCGGAAGTTATCAGGCTGTCCGACGGCCTCCGACTTAAAGACTTTTATGAAACGTTAACAACCGGGACTGACGGTTTTTCGTGCCCTCCGAAGTACAGTAGCTCTGAACAAATGTTTACCAGTAGCGGACCCCCGTCCAACTGCCGGCCGAGATCGGCGCCGCTAACTCGTCAATCAGTAACAGTTGACACTTGCCGCGCGACCATGAACGCTTAACCATGAATTCTTATTAAGACCTAATACTTACAGGACTAACTAACTAACTAACTAACAGTACCTCGTACAGTCCTATTCGGAGTTCGTACAGATATCCAAGGGCGACTGTGGATGGTGGGACTGAATCTCCGAATGCTATAGTCATCAAAAAAAAAAAATTACATCAGTTGCTTTGTTGCCAGGTAAACAATGTCATCTCCGTCCAAACATCGATACAAGAGGCAAGTATGGTGCAAGCAATTGATGAACAAGAGACTTCCGATAACAAGATGGCTACCTGAATATAATACGGAAAAAGCTCTGGCGGATTTCATAGCCGGCATTACAGTGGGATTGACGGTCATACCTCAAGCGCTTGCGTACGGTACATTGGCTGGATTGCATCCACAGGTGAGCTTTTTATTACTACTTGGAAGGTACCTTGTTCGAACCCCAGGACCGCATCTCGCTAAGGGATTAAATGTTGCTTGCTTTGACGGCGAAGGTAAACTACATGCAGAGTTCTCCGTAATGTTTTCAAAGGCGTGTGAAGTCCACCAACTGCAGTTGACCAGCGTAGTTGACTATGGATTTAATCCTTCTCATTCTAAGAGGAGGCCCGTGTTGCTAAGTGGACCAGTGATGGGTTGTGATGATAAGATTGTGGTGAAAATCGACCGTCGTGGTCACCTGCACGGTGCCCGCGGCCCATGGCGAGTGCGACCCCTTTCCGTCATTGTTACTAAAATGTTCGTTGTACTTGTTATCTGTGTATGTTTGTAAATGACGACATAAATTATGTTTCTTTCTGTATTCTGTCTGGATTGGATTAGCCGCAGTCTTCCAATTATTCGAATACGTTCTTCTGCACTCTCACTTTAACACTGACATTTTAATCGTCATACTCGTGCATAGATAATAACATCGCGGTATGAATTCCAGGCGCGTGCGAAGTATCGAGCACGTAATCGTCTATTGATTGAGCTCACCATGGTGGCCATTTGCCGCTGACGTTTGTGCTAGAGGGGGAGAGCGATGAAAGCAGATAAAAAAGATGGACAGATAATTTTTTATTTTTTTAATAATACGTGAAGTCTTGAGTTTGAATCTTAAGTCTTGATCGTACATAATTTTAACCTTTGTAAAATAAATTTTTTCGATGAAATATGACACATAATACTTTTTGGTATCTTGTTATGTTAGTCAGATAACTTCGTTCGATGTAACATCGAACATATTTTATTTCGCAGACTTGGTTAGGCTAATACTTGATATTGTGTTTTCGTGTGCGTCAAGTCGTAAAAGAAAGTCCTTCATTCAGTTCGTACTTCACTGGTGCCAATCCCCTGAATTTTACAACCAATCGCGATGGAATATCTGAAACAGATGTGTCTTGCGAATCGGAAGACGCGCGTTAGTAAAAATGTTTACAACCTCCTTCAAATACAAGAGGGAATGAAAAAATCTATCCTTTTTGCAAGGACATCACACCAAAGGTCGAAGCTATAAAAATCGTATTTCAGACCCCGTTTCTCATGTTATTAGAACCGAAGTGTATTATCTATCGAAATAAAATACCCATAAACACAATATATGGAATTATTTTGCAATAACAATCTTATAACTATGGGTCTACTTACAATACCTAATTCTATTGAATACATCAAAGAAAGCTATTTTATGTAGTACAATTATTACACTTTCTGAAAGCGATTATACTTAAACTGAAGTTGCCGTTAGTATAATTTACGGCATGGACATTTTTAGTTTTTGAAACCACATTGAAATTAGATAGTGACGGTACATAGATAGATACTGACAAGGCCTGTAACTTTTAATAATACACTCCTCTTTTTAGTCGGATGTAGAAAGGAGTGACGGATTTTTCAGTATATGCATAGTTGTGATGAAAATAGTAGTGAATTATCGGTCAAGTCAGAGTTGGCCTGGCGCACTAACGGTTCCAACGATGCTACTTACACAGCTACTTATATTTATACTTTCATGTTTATTTTATTCAATTATACTTACCTTTATGCTGTATCGTACCAAATGGAAGAGACTAGACCCCAAAACAGGGAATCCAAGTATGGGGCCTAGAGTTAACATTATATTATATGTAAACTATTTAAGTGTCAAATAAATGAATTATATTAAAAAATACGGGAGAAATTGGTATGGCGGTGGTGCCGGCCCGGGCGAACCGTATGCAGGTTCTACCACCTATAACACTATCAATCAAGCTATTACACTAGTGAGAAACTGTCTTAATTAGATTACAAGCCAAGACACTACGTATTCTGTGTAAAATTCATGTCCTTACTTCGTTTGGTTTAGCTTGTGACAGACGCACAGACAGACAGTTAATATGAGAGCAAAAAGCAATAAGTTTTCAACGTACTCATACCCTTTGGGTTTGGGACCCTAAAATTGGAAGCTATTGGTCGTGCCAAAGCCTCACATTTACTAAGAAACAAAAGGAACAACTCCGTTAAAATCGAGGGCGAGAGAAATCTTTTTAAATAGTGCGATACATTTCCGGTCGTGGTGAAGGGTTGTCGGTCTGGCCTATTTTAAGGGGAATAGGCCGACCCCAAATTGTTTGCTCATCCCGCACTTATCACAAACATCCAATTCATACGCAATCATACCCGTTTTCACAAACGAGGAATCGGGGATTCGAGCTCGATCTTATACAAGTAAGAGCAAAACAAACATCCCACATACGAATCGAAGACAAAGCCAAACTAGGTATCTGACTAGCATTGCCAAATGTTCTGATTTGCATGCAAAGTCCCCAATAGTACATTGGTGATTGGTACGATTGAAGTTACATCGCAAATATGAGTTATGCTTTCGGAAACAAGGTTTCTATAATTTCCGGAACTACTAGATCTATTTTGATTTATAATAAATCCGTGTCATATTTTATTCTCATACAATCTGCGAGCGACAGAGGACATTTCGCTTAAAGGTTTCAACGCTTTACACTGGCATTCCCGTATTCCCTACGTCGCAGGTGAAATGGAGACATGAGCCATAACACTCATCACAAATAATGACATCACATGTTACAATTAGGTAAATATCTGACCAGATCGGGTGCGAACTCGGGGTGCATCTGGTCAGTCGCACCCAATGTTGAGCCATCATGATTTTGTTATGCCTTCGATTTGAACTTAGTCTTTCCTCCGCCCCAAAATATACCCAAAACGGAAAAAGGATGGCAGACTAATATACTTTGCCAAATTTCCATAGTCGGATATCTACATCAAGCAATGTTTAGTTAATAGTGACCTTGGAGTTTTTTTTTACAAAGTAGCAAACGCGTGCAAAGGTCTTACGTGGCCAAAGAGAATTTTAGCAGCGTACTTTTTGGCAATTTAAATGAATCTGGTTAGTATCAGCACATTAAGCACGTATAAATTAGTAATAAGAATAGGACCTAGTTAGTGCTTATAGATTAAGTTAGTATTAGTAATTAGTAAGTAAGCAACTTATATGTCAAAAATATCTACCGTAGCTCCTTAAAAGGAAATGTTTGCCTTAAATATTCGGAGGATGTAATAATTAACCTTAAAATTTGGAAAAAAGTTGGTGTAATGCATTGTGGTACTGAAAGCATTGGTTCAAATGAAGACACGCAATTGCTAGTACCTATATTGTCAATGTTTTTTTATACAATACCTACTTTAATAGTTATGAATGACAAGTATTGTCTGTTTTAACATAAATAATAATTACATAAATTTACATAAATAACATCGCAGCATTCAATTTGGAACACAATCTTCGTAAGATATAAAACAGACAAAATAAATACTCAATAATATGTAAGAAATTTAGTTTCTTTAGAACAGCTGATAAAATACTTGTTACTTTTCAGTACGGCCTCTACTCGGCGTTCATGGGATGTTTCGTGTACACGGTGTTTGGTTCGTGCAAGGAAATCTCCCTTGGCCCCACCGCGTTACTGGCGCTCATGACCTACGAACAGTTGCAAGGCAGGAACTTCGATTACGCTGTGCTCCTATGTTTCCTCACTGGCGTAGTTCAACTGTTAATGGGGCTCTTACATTTAGGTACGTATCTCAATATGAATCAATCTATCATGCTACTATTCCATGTCTTCATTTTTTTAAATTCACTACGCAATTTCCATTCTAACACAATGAGTCATTTCCTTTCCATGTCATGTCATCTCTTAATAATGCCATTATCATTTCGTTGTTGTACCTACATAGAACGGTACAGAAGATTAAAACTAATTGTTGTAGCTTTTAAACCAGTTTTATTTTGTGATGGTGGATGATCCACAAACAAACATAACCTATTTGAAGACGGTCACCATTGCGTTGCTATTTCTGAAGATAAACGATTAATACCACGTATCTTATATTTACAAATACAAGTTTCAGACCCATTTAATTTCTATGGAATTAAACAGTGAAGGCAGACATGTCATCACGATGTCTTGCATGTAGGTTAATGAAGAGTTCTCCATAATGTTTTGTAAAGCATATGAAGTCTGCGAGGCGGACTTTGGCCTTAACCCTCACATTCTCATAGAAGACTCGTGTTCCGGTGATGGCTTAATACTGACACTTGTATGTGCGTCGAATACGATTCTGACCGGCCGGAATGCAAAAACTGGTAATGACAAAAACAACCCGATCCTTAGATCTGAAGGCCAAGTGGTCACGTAATCAAAGTTTCCGTTCACGTCTACTGGATACCTTTTACATGATGGTGGTCTCCATGATTCAGCACGCGCATTCTATTTGTCCACGAAATTTTAGAATGAGCCTGCCTTTGAAGCGATCCAGGAAAGGTTTCAGTTGTTTGCATGTACTACTCTTCTGATGTTACTCTTGACCAATAGCATTCGAGAAAAAATTACAAGTTGCTGCCGTTTATACATAAGAGGACTATCACATTTCGCATCTCTCTCGCTCGCACATCCTAACGTTTTCAATGATTGTAAAAGTCTAGGTAGACTTTTGTAATCTGTGCCTCGACATCATTGTTGACAATAAAATACGGACATTTAAGATATATTTTTATTTTCATATACCTACCCAATATTTTTACAGAAAATTCTGACAATAATTGTTTTCGCTATATTTCACTATCTAAATATACGATGATTAAAATATAATTATATACAGGATGGATTTTCAAGACGGGGCAGTAAGGGCAGGCACCTTAACCGTTGTAGCTACGATACAGCGCACTAACGAGACCATCCTTATCTTTTGAAAATATTTTGACCTGCATTTACAGATTATGGAAAAAATTTACATTCAGCAATAAAATAGTCAGTTTACATTTTTTTTTGATGCCAATCGATCCTATTTCTATTAAGGTTCAAAATACTCTTCTGGACCAACTAAAGTAAGAGTTATTTTAAAGTCAGAAATCATGAAAAACTTTGCCTATATATTTTGTAAGAAATTTGGCTTGCAACAGTCGTAACGTATACTATACAAAACTCTTTATTCCGAATACACAGAGCAGTATTATTCATTCTGTGATTGACAGCTACAAACAAACTGGTGGCACAAAAAAAGTAGACTAATTTCGAACCACTTATTGCCCTCTTATTGCGCAGGGATCTTCTCTCAAAATGAGAAGAATATAGGCCATATTGTACCAGGCTAGCCAAGTGCTAGACTTTACACGAAAATGTTAGAATGTGCGAGCGAGAGAGGTGTCTTAAATGCACACGGAACTGACTTATATAATAATTTAGGACTGATTAGGTCCGGCACGTATAAACGAATTTGAAAGTTCAATGCCATTAGATTGTTATCGAGCTCGTGGTTGCGCGGCTTGTGATAATCGTAATAGGGTATATGCGTGTAGTTTAAATTTGGTTCAAATACTTTTTTTTCGAATATTTATCGTTCAGACATTCAATGTACGAAATGTGCAAAATAGGCGATCGAATTTAAAATTTGGAAACGCAACGAATGTTTTGAATGAAATGTGACGTCATCGCCCGCGTCGAGGTGCAGGACGTTTGTATGGTGTGTTTAGTGATCGGGTTACGATTTTGGGATCTTGTGACGTCATTATAAACGCGCAAAAAAAAATGGCGGTGTTTAAACAGCCCAAATTGATTCTAGAATTTTAATATTTTTTTTAAATTAATTTGATATATTTCCAACATTATGACTTATACTACTATGTAAATGGTGATGTAAAAATATTTAAAAAAAAATGATTATAACTGTTAAGGCTGGTAATGTTAAGAATGGTTCTGGCCGGCAGTTGGATGGGTGACCGCTAGTGGCAAAATTTCTTGAGCGCGAAGCTTCAGATGGCACGTTAAGCCGTCAGTCTCGGTTGTTATCGTCAGATAACATTCGCTAAGCCTTGTCAGAGCCTCCAGGCGGCCTGAAAAACTTCAGACACTCGGGTTGGCCACTAACCAGGCCACCAATCCCCCATACCGCCTACAAACTGTGTTTTAGTTTGGCGGGGTCTTGGCTAAGTATCTATCGTCAGGGGATTTATTTTTGTTGGAGCAGCGTGGTGGAGTACGCTCCAGGCCTCCACAGATGTGAGGAGAGACCCGTGCCCTGTAGTGGGCTATTATGAGCTGCAGCCAGATTGTTATCGACTTTGTCGGCTGGTAGAAAACAGCTTTTTCCTCTTAGCTCTTATCTAATCAAGCGCCCACAATATTTGGTTTCCTATACTTAGGTACCCACGTTATTTTCCCAAGTCTGTGATAACAATACCGAGATAGGACAACATCCAACCACACAATAAAATAAGCTCCAAGTATATGATTGTAATTTTACATTTCGTAGAGGAACTATTTTATTAGGGTTCAGTAGTAAAAAAGGAAAAACGAAATTCTTATAGTACATGACACTAAGTACGGTAGGTAGTGTCTTAGCTGCTGAGTAAGGGCTTCCGGGGACGATTTTCTTGGCGTTTATATATGTGGCGTATTTTAAAAGCCTGTCTTTGTGTTTTAAAATGTATGGTCGAGCTTATCCCACAACCCATTGAATCTCAAGGGGGAGTCTGACTTTGTAAACCCTTATTTGAAAGAAAGGAAGATATTTTTATTCGTTTAGGGAAACTACTACGATAAAACATAACCTATGCGGTAAGTTAGTATACAATACTCTACAATATCTAAAAGTGTCATCCAAAATCCGTTCAACAGCGGGTTGGGAGCCTATTCGTGACAAAAAAACTCCGACAAACAGACAAAAATTCTAAAAATCGGTTGATTACGTATAGGTGTCATATAAATAAAATGAAATGAAATGAAATTATTTATTTCGTCATAAGGTACAGGCGGCACACTCGACGAATGTCATGAAACATTATT
>DWLO01002700.1:0-12081 GCA_018245335.1 Dalla quadristriga | reverse complement strand
AATGGCACAAAATGGCGACGACCAACGACTCGAAGGCGCCCTTGCGCCAAGTAAAAAGAGTACAATTTGGTATAATATCACCAGATGAAATCGTAAGTATTGTAACAATAATACTTTTACCGTATTTCACAAAATAAAAGCTATAACACTTGGGAATATTTTCAATGCAGCGATTAAATGTAATGCAATCCTCGGTCATGTTTTTGCTGATTATACCTTGTAATACCTATCTATCATAAATTTAATTTTCACTCTTAAATATTTATTTGTTGTTGTTTATTTATGTCATAATAAATTCAGCATTTTTGTAGACGATGTAATTTTTAACCAGCATTTTGTACTACCAATGCATACGTCATTGCGTTATCTATAAAGGTGAAGGGTGATTAATGTTTTGCAACAATGTTAATTTCAGCGACGAATGTCAGTCACCGAAGGGGGCATCCGCTTCCCTGAAACCATGGAAGGCGGCAGACCCAAATTGGGGGGTCTTATGGATCCGCGGCAAGGGGTGATTGACAGGACCTCGAGATGCCAGACATGCGCTGGAAACATGACAGAGTGCCCCGGACACTTTGGACACATTGACTTGGCCAAACCAGTGTTTCATATTGGATTCATTACAAAGACAATAAAAATATTGAGATGCGTCTGCTTTTACTGTTCTAAACTGCTTGTCAGCCCGGTAATATTTTTATAATAAACCTTAATACCAAAATATAGATTAAATTATCCAAGTGTCTTATACAATTATATCAAATTGTTTTCTCATTGTAGACAAATCCTAAAATCAAAGAAGTTGTGATGAAATCAAAAGGACAACCTCGTAAAAGGTTGACATATGTTTATGATTTGTGCAAAGGCAAAAATATCTGTGAGGGTGGTGAAGACATGGATATTGGCAAGGAAGGGGAGGAAGGGAAGCGAGGCTCTGGTCACGGTGGTTGCGGTCACTACCAGCCATCCATTAGAAGACAGGGTCTTGATCTTACAGCTGAATGGAAACATGCTAATGAAGATACACAGGAAAAGAAGATTATAATCTCAGCAGAGCGTGTTTGGGAGATTCTTAAACATATTACAGGTAATTAATAAAAATGTTATGTCGAAGTAAGTAGTGCTAAATAGCACATCTTTGTTTTCTTCGCCAGTGTACCAGCTATATGAAATATTGTTGTTTTTATAATACTGATCTATGCTATTTTCTATGGAATTTCCATTAAAAATATCTTCAATATGTGTTTATGGTGTCATAAGAATTATGATTGTGTAATAATGGTGTTATATTCATGCGTGGAATCTATTACAAATGTTATACTTATGGGAGCATAGAGTTATTAAATGAATTACAAATAAAAAAAGCAATCAAGAATTGTGTAGAATCACATGTTTTAAAAATAAATCTACTGCATAGAATTGAATGATTATAAAAAAGTTTTTATTTTACAGATGAAGAGTCATTCATACTAGGAATGGACCCAAAGTTTGCTAGACCAGATTGGATGATAGTAACAGTGCTTCCAGTTCCCCCACTGGCAGTCAGACCTGCAGTTGTTATGTTTGGTGCTGCAAAGAACCAGGATGATTTAACACATAAACTTGCTGACATAATAAAGGCAAATAACGAGTTGCAAAGAAATGAACAAAACGGTGCAGCAGCCCATGTACTGGCAGAAAACATTAGAATGTTACAGTTCCATGTTGCCACTTTTGTTGACAATGATATGCCTGGCATGCCTAGGTAAGTTCAAATAATTTCCTGAGGCTTTGGTTAGGGCTTCATTTGCGTAAAATTCTCTTATCTATCTTACAGGATTTGTTCCACCAAGATTGTGTCGGCATACAGTTTACTCCTACCAATCCTTGGTTATGCAGACATTTGCTATCTTGACGTTACAGAGAAGCACCTTATTGAGTGTTTGAGTGTTTCCAAAATTTATGTATCAGGTTTATATTTAGCCTTTGCAAATATCACCATGTTTCTGAATTTTATGCTAAACTCAAATGGCTCCCAATCCGCCTTTGTCGGAATACTCATATACTTTCTGCTCTCTACTGTGTGCTGTTTAAGTGGTTCTGTGTTTTTTGTGTACCATATTTGGGTTTAGTTATGTATTCCATGCATGAAAATCGTGTACATAACCAGTAAATTTTTATGTACACCACTACCCATCCCTCTTCCATATGAGTTATCCATGTTTATGGTTGTCTGAAGGAGATCACTCTTTGCGATAAGATTGCCAATAGGCGATCTTATTGTATCTTATTATTATACAGTAGTATAACATGTATACTGTTATTTCTATATTTGTATATTCAGTCCTGGTGCACAATAGTGTTTTTCTATTGTAATGTATTGTACAGGAACTGTGCATTTTTCTGAATAAAAATTCAACTCCAGCCCAAAAACTATCTATGCAAATATCACGTGATCCGTCGCTCTGTTGCAGAGTGTAAGAAGGACAAACCAACAGACATACTTTCACACAGTGTTAGGAAGGATGGAAAGCTTTATAAATAAGGGGACTGATAGTGCAATAAAACAGTAATTATTTTCGATCAATGTGGTTGATGTGCGTACCGAAGTACATGTACTTATGAAATTTAGCAACTAGCCATCCAACTTCCGATAGCAACCGATCTTATCGATCAGCTATGATTGACATGCAGCTATGGTTGTTTCAAAAATAAAAAATTTCTGGCTGTTATAAAATTCTTTATCTTCTAGGGCTATGCAAAAATCGGGAAAACCACTGAAGGCAATCAAAGCCCGTCTCAAAGGCAAAGAAGGAAGAATTAGAGGAAATCTCATGGGGAAACGTGTTGATTTTTCTGCACGTACTGTCATCACACCAGATCCTAATTTACGTATTGATCAAGTAGGAGTACCACGTTCCATAGCTCTGAACCTCACCTTTCCAGAATTAGTAACACCATTTAATATTGACAGAATGCAAGAACTTGTACGTAGAGGTAATGCTCAATACCCAGGAGCAAAGTATATTGTTCGTGATAATGGGGAGAGAATAGATCTCAGATTTCATCCTAAACCTTCTGATTTACATTTGCAATATGGCTATAAAGTTGAAAGGCATTTGAGAGATGATGACTTGGTTATCTTCAATCGACAACCCACATTGCACAAGATGAGTATGATGGGACACAGGGTGAAAGTGCTCCCATGGTCTACTTTCCGAATGAACTTAAGTTGTACTTCTCCATATAACGCTGACTTTGATGGAGATGAAATGAACTTACATGTACCACAGTCTATGGAAACTCGAGCAGAAGTAGAAAACATTCATATTACCCCGAGACAAATTATTACTCCACAAGCCAACAAGCCTGTCATGGGTATTGTACAAGACACATTAACTGCGGTGAGAAAAATGACTAAGAGGGATGTGTTTCTTACAAAGGAACAGGTGATGAATCTTCTGATGTTTTTGCCAACTTGGGATGGCAAAATACCACAGCCCTGTATTTTAAAACCACAGCCTCTTTGGACTGGGAAGCAAATATTTACTTTGATCATTCCTGGTAATGTCAACATGATCCGCACACATTCCACACATCCGGATGAAGAAGACGATGGACCATACAAATGGATCTCACCTGGGGACACCAAAGTGGTTGTGGAACATGGAGAGCTTCTTATGGGCATCTTGTGTAAGAAATCTCTAGGAGCTTCAGCAGGATCCCTGCTTCACATTTGCATGTTGGAGCTGGGCCATGAAACCGCTGGCCGTTTTTATGGTAACATTCAGACTGTTATCAACAATTGGCTTCTATTGGAAGGGCACTCGATAGGTATTGGTGACACCATTGCTGATCCTCAAACTTACCAAGAAATTCAGCGTGCCATTGTAAAAGCCAAGGATGATGTAATAGAAGTTATTCAGAAAGCTCACAACATGGAATTGGAACCAACTCCTGGTAATACCTTAAGGCAGACTTTCGAAAATCAGGTAAACAGAATTCTAAACGATGCTCGTGACAAGACTGGTGGTTCAGCTAAAAAGTCTCTGACTGAATATAACAACCTGAAAGCTATGGTGGTCGCTGGCTCTAAAGGTTCAAATATTAACATCTCACAGGTTATTGCTTGTGTAGGGCAACAAAACGTTGAGGGCAAACGTATACCTTTCGGTTTTCGTAAGAGAACATTGCCACACTTCATTAAAGATGATTACGGTCCAGAGTCAAGGGGCTTCGTCGAAAATTCGTATCTGGCCGGATTGACGCCATCAGAATTTTATTTCCACGCTATGGGAGGTAGAGAAGGTCTCATTGATACTGCTGTAAAAACCGCGGAGACTGGATATATTCAACGACGTCTGATTAAAGCTATGGAGTCTGTAATGGTACATTACGATGGCACTGTGCGTAATTCTGTTGGACAGCTCATTCAGTTAAGATATGGAGAAGACGGTCTTGCTGGAGAAACTGTGGAGTTCCAAAATCTTCCCACTGTGAAGCTGTCTAATAAAGCTTTTGAAAAGAAATTCAAATTTGATCCATCCAATGAAAGGTATTTGAAGAGAATATTCAATGAAGACATTATCAAAGAGTTAACAGAATCTGGATATGTCATTGCTGATCTCGAAAGCGAGTGGGAACAGTTATGTAAAGATCGCGAGGTTCTTCGCCAAATTTTCCCTAGTGGCGAATCTAAAGTTGTATTGCCTTGCAATTTTAAGAGAATGATTTGGAATGTACAAAAAATTTTCCACATCAACAAGAGAATGCCGACTGACTTAAGTCCAATTAAAGTCATAAAAGGAGTGCAAGATCTTTTAAAGAAATGTGTCATTGTAGCTGGAAATGACCGTTTGTCTGTCCAAGCCAATGAAAATGCCACACTCCTATTCCAGTGTCTTGTGCGCTCAACGCTTTGCACCAAATTTGTATCTGAAGAATATAGACTATCAAGTGAAGCTTTTGAATGGTTGATTGGTGAAATCGAAACACGTTTCCAACAGGCTCAAGTAAACCCCGGCGAAATGGTGGGCGCATTAGCGGCTCAGTCCTTGGGCGAACCTGCTACTCAGATGACACTGAATACTTTCCATTTTGCTGGTGTGTCGTCCAAAAACGTAACCCTTGGTGTACCCCGTCTTAAGGAAATCATCAACATTTCAAAGAAACCAAAAGCTCCGTCGCTAACTGTGTTCCTCACTGGAGGGGCAGCTAGAGATGCCGAGAAAGCGAAAAATGTTCTCTGTCGTCTGGAACACACCACACTCCGCAAAGTCACTGCAAACACAGCTATTTATTATGATCCAGATCCACAAAATACAGTTATTGCTGAGGATCAAGAATTCGTAAATGTTTATTATGAAATGCCTGATTTTGACCCTACTAAGATTTCACCCTGGCTTTTACGTATTGAATTAGATCGTAAGAGAATGACTGACAAGAAATTGACCATGGAACAAATCGCTGAAAAGATCAATGCTGGCTTTGGGGATGATCTGAATTGTATTTTCAATGATGACAATGCTGAGAAACTAGTACTGCGTATTAGAATTATGAATAATGAAGAGAGTAAGTTCCAAGATAATGATGAGGAGTCCGTTGACAAGATGGAAGATGACATGTTTTTGAGGTGCATTGAAGCAAACATGTTATCAGACATGACATTACAAGGTATAGAAGCAATAGCTAAAGTATATATGCATTTGCCTCAAACGGAAGCTAAGAAACGTATTATTATTACGGAGCAAGGAGAGTTCAAAGCTATAGCTGAATGGTTACTTGAAACTGACGGCACGTCATTGATGAAAGTACTCTCTGAGCGCGATGTTGATCCAATCCGAACATTCAGTAACGACATTTGCGAAATATTCGCAGTACTGGGCATTGAAGCTGTGCGAAAATCAGTAGAGAAAGAAATGAATGCTGTATTGCAGTTCTATGGTCTATACGTAAACTATCGTCATCTTGCTTTGCTGTGTGACGTAATGACTGCCAAGGGTCACCTTATGGCTATCACCCGTCACGGTATCAATAGGCAAGACACTGGAGCTCTTATGAGATGTTCCTTTGAAGAAACTGTCGACGTTTTGTTGGATGCCGCCAGTCACGCTGAAGTGGATCCCATGAGAGGAGTATCTGAAAATATTATAATGGGACAACTGCCAAGAATGGGAACTGGTAAGTAATGCATACATATTGGGTATTGTTTGAATTTAAAAAAAAATTACGATCATACAACAGTCATTTCTAATTTTATAGGTTGCTTTGATTTACTTCTGGATGCTGAGAAATGTAAACATGGAATGGAGATGGGTGGTCTAGGCGTGGGTATGGGTGTCGGAAGTGGAATGTACTTCGGCGTTGGCACTCCATCCATGACACCACTTATGACTCCTTGGTCAAATCAAAATACTCCTGGATATGCCAGTAGTGTGTGGTCTCCAGGTCAAGGTAATATTTTCTGCTTTTTCTCTATATTTTCAATAATATTATTTTGAAGGAAATTTTTTTTATTACTTTTTATTGGAAGATGATGTCAACCTATGCTTACTCCAAGTTGCTACAAGTTGTTATCGCATTTAGTGCGTTATTAACCTGATAAATAACTTTACAGTGAAAATTACATGTGTTATTTTTGCATTAGTGTTTTACTAAGCAGTCTTTAATCGTAACACTGAAAATGTTGCAGTTGGAAGCAGTATGACACCCGGTGGACCGTCGTTCTCACCGTCAGGCGCTTCAGATGCATCCGGCCTATCGCCGGCCTACAGCGTGTGGTCCCCGCAGCCTGGCTCTCCGGGTTCCCCCGGCGGGCCCCTCTCGCCCTACGCTTCACCCGCTGGCGCTTCGCCCTCTTATTCACCAACAAGCCCCGTTTACGTCGCTGCATCGCCCAGTCTCACGCCTACGTCACCGCACTATTCACCAACCAGTCCCTCGTATTCACCAACTTCACCGAACTACTCCCCTACGTCTCCCATTTATTCGCCTACTTCGCCCAGTTATTCGCCAACGTCACCTGGATACTCACCTACGTCTCCTTCATATTCGCCGACATCCCCAAGTTATTCGCCGACCTCGCCCAGCTACTCACCGACCAGTCCGGCTTACTCTCCGACGTCTCCCAGTTACTCGCCCACGTCGCCGAGCTATTCGCCTACGAGTCCATCTTATTCCCCGACTAGTCCGTCGTATTCTCCGACTAGCCCTGCGTATTCGCCGACTTCACCGGCGTACTCACCGTCATCCCCTAGCTATTCCCCGACGAGTCCCGTTTACAGCCCGGCATCGCCGAGCTACTCGCCGTCTTCACCAAACTACACTCCGACGGCACCGGCGTATTCGCCCACAAGTCCTTCATATTCGCCTACGTCGCCCGCATATTCTCCCACTTCTCCCAGCTACTCTTCTTCTCCGAAGTATTCGCCGACTTCGCCGAACTATTCACCGACGTCGCCGTCGATCTCCGGCGGTAGTCCGACGTATTCACCGACAAGCCCGCAGTATTCGCCGACGAGCTCGCAGTATTCGCCGACTAGCCCCGCGTATTCCCCGTCGTCACAGCATCCGGGTAGCACGCGTTATTCGCCGTCGTCTCCGAACTATTCCTTCCCCTCATCGCCGAATTACTCTCCGTCGTCGCCAGGGTACTCGCCATCTTCGAGTAAGTACTCGCCGACGTCTCCGACGTACACTCCGACGTCCTCCAACTACTCGCCGACGTCGCCGGCGTATTCCCCCTCTTCCGCCGGACCTACCACATATTCGCCCACGTCTCCCACATATTCACCAACATCACCTCCGTATGACGATAACGATGATTAAAATGATATTAACAATCTTTATAGAGTTAAATTTATCCTGTTATGATTATTTATAATTATTCAAAACTTTTTTTATGTATTCAGTTATGTAGACTGAGACTGACCGTCTGATAATATTGTGTTTTATTGTGACTTTATTAGTTTACTTATTTAAGTTTCAATACTGGGCAATACCAGACGTTGATTTAATTCAATAAATGTTAAGATTGTGTATTTATACATTAAGACAAAATAAAAATAGAAACATTTATTATAAATAGGTTTTAGATTGAAATATAATAATTTGAGAGTAAACATTTTATGTCCCACTGCTGGGCCACCATAATCTAATGTATTTATTACGTTACGAACAACTAACCCTAATACCTTACCTATGTATTGATTTCCATCAAAGAATTATAATGCATTTTTCTTAATAATATGTAAGTTCGACTTTAAGTTGTGTAATAGATGAAAACACCATGTAAAGCATAGCACAACCATTTTTGTGAACAATGATAAATAATCTATAAGTACAATAGTAAGCATTTTATTTGTTTCATTATAATAAAATAGTTTCATCTGATACAGAGTTTTATTACATTTTATTCTAAACTAGGGAGAGCTGGCGACTTCGTCCGCGTGATATTTCTAAATACAGAATTCCATATATTCATATATATCTGTCTATTATATTTCATATTTCTCACCTTAGAGGACTTAAATGACGTCTTGAATCGTACTCTCGGAAGTTTTGTAAACTTACATATAATATGCATACGGCATAAGCGTACGTACAAGCTATGTATTAATTAGAGTAACATCGAGTGCCGGTCTCCCGGCACGATCACATCGACCGGCGAGACAACTCCTCACCGAAATTGCATGCCTGTTTGATTTGGTTGGCTACTTGGCATTAAACAAAAAATAATCCTGTAGCCGCCCGGGGCAAATCTTTGCAGGTTTTACCATCCATGCTTTCGTAACTTCGTATCTACAATATTTTCTATGGCCTTTTATAAGGCCTTGTTTAGAGTCCAATTTCTTGAAATAAATAATTAAAAATCTCTTGAGTAGGTACCTATATAGTATTTGGCAGTTGGCGCCTATAAAGGTGCATTAGTTCGGTCAACTGGACTAACAACCAATCTACTGACACTAGACGTAAACTCGAAGCTGCGTCTGTTATACGGATGCCAATCGCACTCTTAGCGCTATAAATATGCAAGATATATAATCAACCCGTATCCCGAAAAAAGCGCGAATTTCACAAAATTCGCGCTTTTTTCACGATGAAATTTGGCCAGTAGGCGCTGCTAGCAGTGTTGCTCAGCTCACAGTTAGGTACGTACCTACTTAAGTTTATATCTTGATATCATAATCATAATAATCATAAACATCATGGCAATTATCTTCACTGATCCATTTAAAAAGCATGGAATTCAGATATTTTCCACTAAAAAAAGACAAGTAAGCAATATATTTTATTTAACGAGTCTTGAAAGTCCCAATTTCCGTTTTATTATTGCTTCCGGATTATGTGACTGCTGCTGGACTCTTACAAAAAGCTCATCGAATTTTGACGACCACTTCCCGCAATCATAGTGAAAATCGCATCACCTCCATTACCAAGGCTCCGATTGACGCGCATGACAAACAGCTTCGATTTGCTGTAGACCAATAAATACAATATAAAGTAAATGCATTGTACAGTAATATCAAATAACATGCTCGTCAATGCTTTGCGACATGACAGGATGATCGATTGCGCGTAGCAATATCTTATCATCACGACACGAAATATTTAAGTAAGTACTTACCTAGTGAGGTCAGCCTTCTCCTAATTGTCAAGTTAAACTTGGTTAGGCTTCACTGCTTAGAAACCGTAAACATAAGTACCTACCCAGGTACTACTTAATGTGATACTTTACCTACTATTTTAACTGGTTCAATAAACTCTAGGACAAAACCTGAACAAGTACCTGCCTACTCAGATTATTACGGCATTACTAAGGTTAGAATGTCGTGCCAATATACGTTTGAAACGATCATTGTATCAGACATAGGAACCTAACTTATCGAAGTTGGTACCTACGCCTTTTGTAGTCCAACACGATTTCTAAAAGATTATAGCAGCTAAAATTTTACAAGGAGAAAATGACATGAATGTACCTTCGTCGAGTACCTACCAACTTACCAAGACAAGAAATGTAAATCTTCTTATATTATCAAACGGGAATGCAGTGTGGCCACTGCCGCCCATGGACAAACCAACCTCGAACCAGTGAGGAATCAACCAAGAGCTAACTGGTACTTGTTTTATTCGTTGTTATTAGGGCTATATTAATTACCCAAATATCAATAACTGAACCTAAGACAAGTGTAAGTTACTCTATATTGGCTATGAATATTAAACTGAATACCAACAGTTACCGTCCTAGTATTGAATTGGCAACAAACCATTAGCTGCAGTGGGCAGGGTCTCTGCTCAGAACTGAGGAAGCTTGGAGCGTATCACCACGCTACTGCAGTGGTGGTAAATGTTGGCAATGTGGCATAGCATATTCTAGCAAAAGTGTAATATCTAATGTGATTAATTTGAAAAAAGACGTGAGTATGCAACGCAAGGAGTAGTGAAGGGAGTCCATTGTACTTGTACAAAGGCGACTTGCGGAGGTCGCGGCGTGTCCGCAGTTTCGTGTGCCTAAAGATCAAGGTTAGTGGCCAGATAGCATCGGTCTGTGGTCATGCGATGCAAACGCGGAGCTAGTTGATCGAGTTTTTTTTGGTCCTGCACTTACTGAGGCGTCGCGATGTTTAATACCAGCTTCTCCCCTCATCGCCTGCGTTAAATTTATGACGTTTCGTTCTGTATCTGCATATCGCACGCTTAATGATATACTGGCTTAACTCAAAATAGTAGATTTTTGGGAAATAGCAAAAAAACTATTCTGCAATTTTGTCCGGACCAAATAGACATTAGAATGAAGGAGACACATTTAACTGATGTTACGCTGTGTTAAGAAAAAGGCGAAATTCGTTGTAATTTCAATTTGAAATCATAGGTGACGATCTCAGAGCTTGTGAGAAGGTGAGAATATACTATAATGTTGTATAAATCACAGTGATTTTGTTTGTAAAATTTCACTTAGGTACTTAGTCTACTTACTACTTTATTGAACAACATTTAATACCACGCGAAAGAAAATGAACACCACTGACGGATCTGTATGTATAATTTCAATCGAACGTTACTTCGTTCGTTTGATTTAAAAAAAATCTTACTAATATTATAAATGTGAAAGTGTGTTTGATGGTTTGTTGATTTGTCATTCTTTCACGCTGCAACAGAGCGAAGGATTGACGTGATTTTTGTCAAAGAGATATTTTTATGGACCGGAGAGTGACGTAGGTTACTTTTATCTCGGAAAAATGCACGGCGGATCCTTCATTAAGCGCCTATATACTTTGATTATTTAAAATCTTGCATTGTATCATATCAATGTCCATAAACATTATCATCATCTACATAAGGTGTTAACCGTGACCTGAACAGCTGTGTAGTGTAACCTTCATTACGGTAAGGTAGTGTAATCCTTTATTTATATTCTTGTGTTTGTAGACTTTGTAAATGGTAGGTAATAAATACTTAGCTTTTTAGGATTTAGAATATAGTTATAGTTTCGTGAATTGTAAGAAGGTAACCATTTTTTTATATGATATGAATAGCAAACCTGCCTGCAGTCTCACCAACCGCTGCCATCTAAAGACAAACCTCGAATAGGACGGCGCGAGGGACTGTTAGTTAGTTAGCCCTGTTAGTGTTAGTATGTTATTGTTCATACTTCATAGCATGGATTTAATACCCAGTTACGCGAGCATCTACTTCTTGCTATACTTCACACGCTACCTACTAACTGTAGGCACAGATTACTTAATACATCTAAGCCCTATTTATTATCGATGTATTAAATGAGTTAGAATTGGGATACCTCATCCACACATACCCTTGGTCTAAGCACATATCTAAAAACAAATTTCATATAGTCCGAATATAAAAGGTGTAAAAATTGTTATAAATGGTGTTACCTGAGTAGTTAAAACGTCGGCCTCCTACTCGGGAGGGCCGAATTTCAAATTCCAGGCTCGTTCCTCTGACTTTTCGGAGTGCATCTATTATTTGCTTTAACGGTGTAGGAAAACATCGTGAGGAAACCTACATCTTTTTTTTTTTTTATGGTTATATGATAGCAAACGAGCATGCAGCTCCACCCATCCGCTGCCGCCCATGACATCTGTG
>DWLO01002699.1:0-12082 GCA_018245335.1 Dalla quadristriga | reverse complement strand
GCCTGTACCTTATGACGAAATAAATAATTTCATTTCATTTCATTTCATTTCATTCCATGCATGCATCTACCTAAATATTCCTTCTAAAACCAGACAAAACTTAAGTAGATAGTAAAAAGATGACGTAATCGGATCGGTTTGGGTGCAAAGTTAATCCGGTAAGTATATACACAGTTAATTGTTTTAATTGTAGGTACCTAGTTGCTCTTTGCGCTCGTGTAAACGTGATCATGCTACAAATGAGTTTTGACTTCTTCCGACAGCGGCTGACAACTTAGTTTTAGAGCCTTTAATTTACAAAAAAATATATCGAGCACAAAAACCATGTCAGCGTACATTTACGTACATCTACTTACCTTAAGTAGATAATTATTTATTTGAACATAAAACAAAAATGCATTAATGAAATTGTTTGTAAACTGCTAAAGTTAAAAACTGTGTTGTAGCTGTTTAGCCCGTCTGGATAAAGAGGAAGGTTCTTATTCTTACAGTACAGTTACAAGAAACATAGACAATTTTTAGTAAATATAATTCAATTTCAATTTATTTGTATCAATAAGGTGTACATAATTCACAAAAAAAAGCTTACTATTAAAGCTTACTTATAGATGTTCAAAGGCTCATCGGTAGCAATTTCTTCCAGACAACCTTAAGGTGAGGTTGTCGCAAACAATTTTTTTTATTTGTCGCAATCAATTTTTTTTTTAAATTAATTATTTTAGATTCGATAAATAGTGAATCAATTAAGTCACTAAATTGAACAAATAAATATTAGTGTTTAATGTTCTTTTAGTTAAGCTCATTTAGTTTGGACATAGTAGTTTGATTAGTTTACAATAGTTGCTTTGTAGCCATTACAGTCAAATAAAATAGTTTTTTTTTTTTTGCAATTCTAAACGTGCTTAATAAAAGGCTACCAAGGTCAGTGTCGAACGGTTCGGTGCAATATCATCCTAATTGGATCGGACTGCTGAGTTATAATATCCTGACAATATCCTATATCCTGTCTATCTAGAGACAGAAATACAATAAAAGTGTTTTGGTTTCATAATCACATATACCTTTATTCTATGGATAGGTCGATACAGTCGTGCGACGAAGCCGTCTAAGTTAGGGAAATCGTGCGGGGTGTGAGGGGAGAGAGGCGAGTACGCACAGACTATATAGGGATAGAATGTATCGAGTACGGCTGTATGGAACTGCATAGCCGCCGCCGTCGCCGCTTAGTAGCGTAGTCCTAGACAATCAGGGCTAACGCGTGTTTTTTTTTTAATTTGAACATCATTTTAACCAGGTGTTAGAACCTGTTTACAGTTTTGCAGTTACAGTTACTGGTTACAGTTTACTGTTTCTGGAATTTTAGAAAATTTAGGAGTGAGCCCCAACCTAACCCACAATATGTTTTAGGATTGATTTTAACGGACCCCAACATTATTATGGGGTCCCTTAAAACTTAGTACCAACTTAAATATATTAAGATATATTTAAGGGTTTGTTTTTAGGGGATAAATATAAGGCTTGAAAACCAACACAAAAACATAAATATTAAGGGGTCACATACAAATTATATTAATTTTCTTTCTTTAACATAATAACGGCTCCATAAGTCAAAGCGAAACAAATATACTAAGTTCAGTTGCTATTTTAGTCTGGTTTCTATTGCTTTACTTATTATTCTGTAGTGGTGTACTAAAGCCTAACCGTATTAGTATTCTGTGCAGAATACATGTCAGTTGTCACTGTCAGTACAGTAAGTCCGCAGTGTAGCATATTTATTGTTTTATAATTGAATTTTAAAATAGTAGACATTCTTGCGGTGAAAGTTATGAATGCGAATGAAAATCAAAAACAAAATTGGTCTCAGTATAAGCCTCTTATAAAATTAGTCTTGTAAAAGATGATACGAAGTGTAAAAAGGACTTCTTTTGCTGTTTTTAACCTAAAAGGAAAGGTTAAGTTTCCAGAGAAGTTTAAAGGAACCATATTGGAGAAATGGGCAAATTATTGGAAGAATATGTTTATTGATTACAAACAGATGCTCCAGGATATAAGAACTGATATTCAAGATGAGCCGCGAAAAGCTCTTAAATGGGCTACAGGTCTGACGACTGCTGTATTACTGGCAAGAAATAATCCTACAGAAATAGATTTTAAAGACGGCTTAAAGAGAGTTACCAATAACGTTATACTTGTAAGTGAGGAATGTAGGAATCCAGAGTCTGTTGAGCATCTTCAGTTCATAGAACAATGTTTTAATGCAGGACTAATTCATTACCAAAGTTTCGGTATTGCATCCGTGATGTACACTTCTGATTTAAATGAATCGTGTGATTTGTATAAAGCACATTGTTCTTACTTGAAACCAACAATCTTAAGTTTTCCATCTCGAATAATTGACATTGGTATTATGGGACGATGGTGGAATGTATATGTGAAGACAGCTAACTATGACATCAATATGTAACTCATGGTATTACCACTTACTTACTGTAATATCATAGAATAATTATGTAACAAATTGCAACAAATAGATATGTGTTTCATATTACTAATATTATAAACAAGCTTTTTCCTGTGTAAAATGCACATTACTGAATCCTTCAGAAACTTCATTTTCCAGGTTTCAAGTAGCCTTTGTTATTCTCCACCCCATTAGTGTTCCATGCAAAAAATCACATTGATTGGCCCTTCTGTTGCAGCATGAAAGAACACATGAACATTTATAATATTATTAAGGATGTGAATATGTGCTTGTTAGTTTGTCCTTTCACACTGCAACGGAGCAATAGAGCATTGGATCAACTTGAGTTTTTGCATAGTGATAGTTTATAGCCCGGAGAGTAACATAGGCATAGAAAATTGTGTATTGAGACAGTGAGGTAGAAATAAATTAAAGGAATGCTGTTCAAGAAAGTGTTTTTATTCCATTCCTAATGATATTAAAAACAATATATAAAAACTAAGCACTTTTTATTAATCACCTCATGCACAAGGTCTACATCTTAAATGCAAATGTAAAACATAAATTACCATTGGTTTAATTAGTGGAAATTAAGTATACTAACAACTTTTATCTCACATGACATTGAATTACTGAATTCAAATTTTTTTACTTCACCACACTTATTCAGTCAATATGCAATGCATTCATAACATTGATACATAAAACAAAACTAAAACTATGGCAAAGTTCACAACAAAGAGTAATTTCCTTTGTGCCTAAATAACTAATAAATAATTGTTAACAAGAAATTATGAATCAATCGTACTTTTCAAAAGAAAAAGTATATCTTCTACATGAAATATAAAAAATAAGGCCCTATATTTCAATGTGATCAAACAACATTATTTTATTGTAAAAAAAGTAAAAAGTTTATGATTACAATACAACACAGAATTGTCTATGAAAAAATAACAAGTATTAAGACTAATGTAATGTAGATATTTTTGTAAGTTATTCCAAAGTAAGTAATCACAACAGTTTAATTCCTGATCACTAAAAGATGGAGGAACATTCACTAAACAGTGTAGTGTAGTTATCTACACTCGCAAGCAAAAGTATGGCACCTGCTTGCGACTTGCTAAGAGCCGGTGACTTATGCTCGCGAGTATAGGACACTGACAGCCTTAATTTATCTTTTTCTCATATTATTCAGATCTGAATATCAACCCACAAACATTCATGGTATTACAAAATCTTTTACTATAACCATGAGGGACCATAATGAAGTCTCAGAATTTACAAGAAACTTACATTTTGTAAATATTTTATCGTAAATACTGTTGAGAAATGATAAGCCTGCATTATATATATATTATATACATAAATATATGTCCCTGAAACATATACATAGCAACAGATAAACAAGTAATTTTTTTTTAATTAAATTAAATTATATTGCAGGGTTTTGCATTCAGGCATGAACTTGTGGGTACTATCTACAATTTTACTTATTTCAATTTCTAATGTACAAAAAACTAGTTCAATGAAAATCAACTTTTGCACTTGGTACTTGAGAAATTTACTTCTATCACAATGTTTCAGACTTTACTTAATTACGTAATACAAGGAAATATTATATTTAAAGGTACAGGATGGTGGTCAAACTGCTCTGTCCAGCCTACTCGACCTAGGGACTCCGATTTAAATAAACAATTACACTACTAAAAAACCAATAACTCTATTGTAGCAACAAAGATCAATCACAGATAAAACATTGATTCTGCATCCTTAAGTATTTTTATTTAAACAAAGAATATATGAATTGATATTGATAGATGTACCAGAACCAGAAATATTTCGATTATTACCAATGTATATTCAAATATGTAACTTCTAGGAATAGTTTTGTAAGACAGTATAATGAAGATAAAGAAAAAATATATAAAGTAAGCAACAGAAAATGCAAGCAACTCTTAAACAAAAGAAATCACTAAAATAAACAAACTGTAATTGCAATCAAGTAAAACATAAAATAAAAGTCCAGTTATTATTAGTTACATCCACGTTTCATGCAACATAACTGTACCAGCCGGTTGTATAGATTTTAAAACTACAGTAGGATAAAAGGGGGATTGATGCCATATACGAGGCTCTCGTAATCTTCAATATCGTCGAAGTTCATGATGATACCATCGTCATCATCATCTTCATCTGAGTAGGAAAAACAGAATAATGTAAGTAATAATCTTGTAAAGCATTGTATAGTTTAATTGGAGTGCAGCAGGCTTTTTATCTTATTTATTAAATTAACCAATCATTGTGCGCAATTCCATAATAATAATTATTCGTCAGGTCGATCTTATTGATATAAAAAAAACATTACATACAAAGAAAGAGTTCAAACAATGAGGTATATTAATTTTTTTTTTTAATATTTTTAAATTACTGTTTACATCGTGTATTTAAAAAAATAAATTAAAACAATAAATTTGAGCTGTTTAAATGCCACTACTTTTCGCGCGCTTAGAATCACGTCACAAGACCCCAGAATTGTAACCCAAAGACTACACACAACATACAAACGTCTACAGTTACACCTTGACATCGCCGATGACGTCAGGTTTCTATTTAAACATTGCGTTCCGTTTCGCAGTTTTAAATTTCGATAGCATATTAAGCACATTTGATTTATTAATTTTTACCATTAAGAAGGAATCGAATAAGAAAATTTAAGTTACAAATAACGTTATAAAATTTGTTACTAACATAGCCATAGGCTAAATTGTTACTAATTATTACTAACAAAATTGTGGATTGTATTAATTAACTGAAAATAAAAAATTATTATTTTTATCATAGCAGCCTCATTCCTAGTCAGCATACATTGTTCTACAGATGAACTGGACCAATCTAAGTTTCCTGCCAGAACAATTACACCTATAAGCGTCGCGTTAACAGATCAATTAAAGCCATGTACATCCTCGGGCTGTTCATCGAACTCTGTTGTGTGTAGTTCGCCAGGACACGCACTTGGCCAGCAATTTTTCAAAAGAGAGCTACTGCATTGTTTGGCAAAGCGGGGCTGCGGACCTTAATAGCGGGTGTACGAGATGTGGAAACAGGAGCTCACCGTGCCTGAAGAAGTTTTCGAGCTCGGGGTCGACGTCGGAGCTATCTGTTTATCGAACTTTCTATATTGTGCGTAGTCCGTCATGACATGCACATGACCAGAAATGTTGCCAAAGAGCTACTGAATAATCGCTGCCAACGTTTCGCTGCGGCGTAGATTGTATTAGAGCGCAAGGCGTGGCGGGGGCTGCTTAAGCCTCAGTAGCGGGAGTTCAAGACGTGGGAACATTAGCTCACCTTGTCCGAAGAAATATTCGAGCTCCGGGTCGTAGATGTCGTGCAGCGAGTCGTCGGAGCTGTCGTCTAACACGTGGTCCTCGAAGTCGGGCCGCAGGTGGGGGTTGCTGCGGTCCTCGTTGAGATTGAGCGTCAGCAACCTGTGCGTGGGGATATCGACCTGCGGCAACATTTATGAAAGAACCATTGAGTTACTTCAGTATGTCAAGCATCAACAACATGTCAAAACATGCATTGCATTTTGTAGAAACTGTGGCGCAACATCCTTCGTCATACGAGACGACTCCATGGCGCGTTGTTTTGTGACCCTAACTGAGAAGTTGTCGATCCCGGGTTTGATCCCCAGCCGTGGCAGACTTTTATTTGGCAGATAAACAGTTGTACTCGGGCTTGGGCGTAAGAGTTTATAAATTTATTACTAGGGAGAGCTAGCTACTTCGCCTGCGTAATATCTCGAAATACAGACACATTTAAACTGTGAAAAGTGGTCATGACGCGGAGTTTGATAGCTAATAACCGTTTGAGATATTGAGATAAAACAAAGTCTATACGTTAAGTTAGTGTGCCCTCTACAATCCCTGACAATTTCATAAAAAATCGTTGAGCCCCAGGCTATTCGCGGCAAAAATTTCGCAGACAGTCTAACATAAATTCTAAATTTTTTTGATTATGTTTATGTGTCATAAATATTCCACTTTATTATTGACCTTAATTTTAATAATATCACAGACAGAAACTCCCAATTTTATTAATTGGTAAGATATGGGTACTTTCGATATGGCCAGGATTACAATAACGTATTTGATAAAGTAAATTAATATTGGTGCTGGCCAGGTGCAGCGCCAGGTGATGCGAGTGACGTCATCACCTCGTGACACTACACTATTGGGACTCTGCGGATGACTGCGTTCACCTCGTCCCCGGCAGTCTCGGCCAGCGCGGCGGCGGTGCTGGCCAGGTGCAGCGCCAGGCGGCGCGGGTGGGCGTCCAGCGCGCGCACTCCCGCCGCCACCACCTCCTCCGTTACGCCATCGCAGCCGCACGCATCCACCTCCTGACATAAAATATTCATAAATGATATAAAATAATCTCCTCCAGGGCCGACGATGCATCGAGTTGGTGACTCCTATGGTTGTGCAAGTGTCAGTGACCACTTACCATCGTGTAAGCCCGTCTGCTTGTTCGTTAGGCCAAAATATATATGTATTTAAAAAATACACTTAAATTCAATTAATATATAGTAATAAAAGACTTTTATTATTGCCTTAAAACATTGTTTTATATAAAAGGAGTAAGTTTTAGAATGTTTTATATTATATGCAATAAGTCAGTAAATAGACACCGACCTCCAAATGGTGACAGGCCTCGAGAGCGGTAGCAAAAGGCTGCGCGGACAGCTGCGGGTTGCCGCGCGCGATAAGCTCGCTGAGGCGCGGCAGGCGCGCCACGGCCGCCAGCCCCGCGTCGCCGAGCGCGCCCAGGTATGACACGTCGAGCCGCCGCAGCGCGCCGCAGCCCGCGCACACCGCCACCACGCCCTCGTCTCCCACGCCGCTGCTCACCGCCGACCCTGCCGACACTGACCACCACCCACTTATATTACACATCTTTGGTTCTTTTTAAAGAGCGTTTAGGTTTCGCATCCCACTCGCTCGCACATTCTAACATTCTATAATAGTAAAAGTGGATCTACCAACAGTGTGAGGACAGCAGAACAGTACAAATCGTACGAGGCGACTAAGGTTATATAACGAAAAACGAGCATCAGCGTCCTCTGTGTAGCAAAAATAATTTACTGCGATCGCCAAATCCGCTGCCCAGCCTGGTGATATGGGCAAATTTTCTCAAATTTGGGAGAGGCCTTTAGTTCAACAGTGAACTAATATAGCCTCTTGATGATGATAACCATGAGCGACAGAGGCGAAGCCTGTTTGCTACTGTAATAACATTTAAAAAAATGTGATGTTCCTGTTTTAATTTGCGAGATCGTACCATGACATTGTTTGTTATAGTCTATTGGAATGTATGTTGAATGATGTTTATCTAAACATAAAATGTTATAGCACCTTCACCAAATGTGATGCCCTTAATAATTAGCTTTTTTCACTTACAAGGATGTGGGCCTTTTCTTGCATAACAGCTAGATATATTCAATGACTCAAGTTTTGTACAAGACTGGGCCACTTGCTTCAATACTGCATTGTTAATGTATACATTTCGACTGAGATTCAGTATCTTGAGCTCCGATAGAGTGGCCAATGCTTCACAGAATGCATCGTTTCCTTGAGGATTGGGAGTCATTTCGCCAGATGTGTATTCGCTGAGTGAGAGCTCCTCTAACTGGGGTAGTTTTTTCAGAATGAGGGGTATGATCTTCCACATTGTGACTGGGCATACGTCCAACTTGAGGCATTTGAGACTGGGGAGTGTATCTAATGCTGCGCTAAGAACTGTGCCCTGCAGGCTGTAGCAGTTGTAGAAGGACAGTGATGACAGTCTGGGAGGACTGGAGCCAGTGAGGAACAGTCCCGTGACGTGTGTGTTGTTTGCTATTGTCATACTTTCTATACAGGAGTCGGGTTTGACTATATGCACCAAGCTGGAGTCTGTCAGCTAAAACATAAATGTCACTTAATATTTTGAACAGTGCTCATCTTATGTACATAATCATTTCAACAATCAGGTTGATTTAATGAAGTACCTTGTTGCATGAAATAAAGGACACATGTTTTAAATTCTTGCATCCATAAATTAAGGGATTCCAATTTTTCGTGTGCATTCCATCCACCTGAAAAATAACATACTTATATTAGAAGGCAATACTACGAAGAGGAATCGGGGGAGTGTGCTGCGCCGCCGAACTATTGGGATTTTACGTTGAATTTTCATTGAATATCTAATCATTACATTTATTTTGTTATACAATTTCTTTTTTTACTAAACACCTACTGTCCTTTTAGAATTATTTCATAATAACCTAAATTAATAAAGTAATACTGACTAAATTATAATGTTAACATTCCTTAAAATTTCTCGGAGCTAGCGCGCAGACTGATGGTTAAGTTAAGTGTTCGAAATGCTTAGGTCGCTTTAAGGTTTTAAATGAAGCGCTTGTGGTCGCGCGGCAAGACTCAATCGTAATAATCATAATAATTTTAGCCGCGCACGTGTAAATTATGGGACAAGCTTTCTGCTGAGGTTTTTAATGGCGATGTTAAAAAAAGAACCGCAATAACAGCTCTCCTTCAGGCACGGTGACGCATTAGCTACTCCTCTGGTATTGCTAGTGTCCATAGGCGACGGTGACCACTTACCATCAGACGGCGTGTCACAAAATACGCTTATGTCCAGCAGAGGACCTCGAAGGTCTGATGGATGGATGGATGGAATAATAACAGTAACCTTGAACTCCTCGAGCGTGGGGCAGAACTTGCCGATGGTGTGCGCGGTGCGGTCGTTCAGTGCCGACCAGTGGTGGTCGATGTGCAGCCGCAGCAGCGAGCCGCCCAGCCGCTGCAAGACGCGCCGCAGCACCGCCGTCGTCAGCGTCACGCCCATGTGCTCCCACCACGACGTCTTGAACACGCGCACACCTGCCAAATCAACAGGCTAACTAACAGCTCTTACACACGAACAATACAATACAATACAATACAATACAGATATTCTTTATTGTGCACCAAAAAAAAAGATAACTACAGTAAAAAAATGAATTAATAGCTAATACAGAAACGGAAACGACAGAACAAGACAAAATGGTAGGATGCACATTGTATATAGGTAAAGATACGAAATAAATAGGTATGAGAAATATAAATCCATATAAGGAACAACAATTGGTCAACGTCGCTGGTCGTCGGCAGCCGTCGACTTCCGCTGTCTGCAGTTGATTTGCTAGCGTCGAGGATTTTTAACTTTACTACCCTTGTACTAAAGTCCATAAGACGAGTCCGATTCAAAAGCAAGCAAATCAGATTTCGTAGAAACAAATTCAAGCCAATCATAAAACGGCCATTCGTTGGTACTAAACACTATTTTCTTCATGTGCAGTTCATTTAAAAGTTACAAGCCTCGACAAACGCATATTTCAACACAAATTTTAAGGAATATTTGGACGTAAATATATAACTTTAGAAGCATGAAAACTCCACAATAATTTACCAATAGGCATGGTTTATTTATTCGAGGGTACAAATAATTTTATGTTGCATAATTTTATGTTTATTTAGTACCTAGTATGAATATAGCAACAACCTTTTTCCCAAAATACTCATTTTCGGTAAGAATAACGCCTAACTTAGTTCTAGTTACCACATTATATTAAAACCTGCTTCCAATTGCTTATAACTGGGTCTACCCCTTTCTCAATTGGCGTTTGGTGAAATGGAAAGAATATTAGCCACGCTCACCGTAGAGGTCGCCTTAGCGGCCTGCGTACGATTAAGATACGCTCTTGAAATTTAAAACATAGCTATAGCTTAGGAGCTAAGAACACTAAGAAATTGAACTCTCTCTACTAAGACCTGTTAAATCTGGAGAAATTCAAAGTTTGCAATTTTGTTACTGATTCGCTCATCATCAAAGTTGTTACGCACTTCTAGTACAAACGTGAAATTTGGCACAAAGATACGTCTCAGAATATAAGTAAGGAAAAAAATGTCAAATCTGCAATTTTCTCAAATTTGAGTGCACGTCGGGACAAGAGGCCAAGTTCCAGTAATCCGTAAAACTGAAATTTGGCGCAAAGGTGGGTCTTATAAGTAAAATAATACAGGGTAAAAAAAGAAATTTCTCAAATTAAGTGCACGGCAGTGCCAAAATCCATGATGAAGATTGTGTATATTGATATAAAAAAGACAAAACGCACCTGTTAAGCTAGCAAAACTAAATTTATCTGTGAAAAACACGCCAGGTCCCAATCCTCCTTCATACAAATTCAGCCTATGAAAGTAGTGATATCTACAATGCGGCGAATGTTTATACAAACAAGATGAAAAGTATCTAATATAATTTTCATGTCTCAAAAATTGTAAACGATGGAAGGCTGCAGCATTTTATAAATCCCAAAGGCCGCCCCATATCCAACGTGTTGCTATACACAGCTGACGATGATGGCCTGTTATAGATATGCATATCATCATACTTAGTGATGGCTGGTGTAGGGATTAGTATAAGAGGATAGGTGATGATACATTCAAACACAGAAAAATCTATGTTTATAAAAGGTGACGTTTGAGAAATATGGTTTATATGTAAACCTTAAAAATATAAAGAAACATTTCAGAAAAGAATATTTTCTTACTCTCAAGGTATTCTTGGATGGAATTTTGCCAGGCCTTACTGACCCTCTCCGACCTGATTAGATCTCTCACAGGGATATAGTTGAAGATATGATGCAAGCAATCCCTGTTCAACGCTTCTATCATGTTGTAGGTAACGCAATCCTTTTCCATGGAACAAGTTGTTTGTGTGTCGTCCTATAAGCATTAAACATAAATAAGTTAATTATGTCATACTGGACAATGTCGTAGAGACAGTATTATGTGGTAAAACAGAATATTACATTACAAATATTTATTCAGTTAGGGAGCTAGTTTAGAATATGGTCTGGCACATGTAATCACATATACTTACATTAGTATTACATCAATTAATAAAGCATAAAAGTGGGTACCTGCATCAAACAATGTTTTTATACGACAAACAGTAAATAGGATAAAATAACACCTACTATCACACACTACAAGAAGTATTACTAATATAGGGGCAGCCGAATTAAGAATTTATTAAATTATACATTCCTAACACTAGAATTTTTATGAAATTTTATGTTTGAATAAAGTACTCACTTGTTCCATATCATCCCCAAATTCAATTGTATTTACATTATTAGATGAGGAGAGTGGTGCAGTAGTTTCTGGAATACAGGAAAATTAAGTAAAAATTAGGGCACATTGGCTAACTGAGTGCAAAGCTTAGTGGCCCACTGCAGGGCACGGATCTATCCTCATAACTAAGGATGCCTGGAGCGTACTCCACTTCACTGCTCCAGTGCGGAGGTGGTGGAGGAATTAGCGGCCAGAGTTGGAAATTTTCCCTGCCGCCCGAAGGCCTCCGACAAGGGACCGACCGCTTAACGTGCCCTCCGAAGCACAGAAGCACTCATTAAATTTTTGCCACTTGCAGTCACCCAGCGCAGCTAACTGCCGGCAGAGACTGGCGCGGCTTAACATGTCAATTAGCTGCGATTGACATTCACCGCCCAACCATATT
>DWLO01002698.1:0-12083 GCA_018245335.1 Dalla quadristriga | reverse complement strand
CCTGTGTTGCGGGTGGCGGACACACACAGAAAACACAACACAATTTAACGCCCAAGACCCGAGTACAAACATTTATCCGCCAAATAAATGTCTGCCGTGACCGGGGATCGAACCCGGGACCCACGGCTCGTCAGACAGGGTCACTGACCAACGCGCCACCGAGTAGTCAACATAGTTAATGAAGCATATTTTTCAAAAGTATACCTATACTTTTACAATTGTTGCGAATGTAAGACTGTGCGATCTATAGAGGAAAGCGACATTTTTAAATTGTAGACACTTATGTTCGAAACAAAGCGAAATATTTGCACGATGACCAAATATGAGAGTAGTTATTCGCAAATGACCACCTGCCAAATGCGACATGTAGTTATTTCGAGGTTGTGCTCCACAAAAAACGTTATCTTCAAGTTCCAAGCGCAGCAGGTAGCAACATAAAGGCCGGGCCCATTTCAAATTGCAAATCGATGTCTGCAGTATTCATGCAAAAAATACAAATCTGTCGCAGCTGCCGAGTGGGTGAGTTTGTGTATATAACGTGTGAAAGTGTGTGTTTTGATATCGATATCGACATTTTGTATTATGAAAGCAACAATCCTATTAAAAAATATTCTTATTAAGGTGACACAACGGTTTTTAGTGTGTTTCAATTCCACGAATTAAACTTCATTTATAGGATTATGAACCTAATTTGAGAATGTATGTTTCTTGTCTAATCATATAGTCACGACACATATTATTATGTATTCCAAAAAACATAATAAAGTACTTTAAATTTGAAAAAATTATGTGTTAGACTCTAATTATATAATTACTAAAAAATCCAAAATAATTTTCTTAATCCGTGGAATATGTATGTGTAAAAAATAATTAAATTATGTATTACATGTATCATATCGATCCTGGTGCTACATACAATCATTAACTTTGCAAACGAAACTAGCTCCTTGTCGCTATGTATGAAGAAAGACGTATGGAGGCAAATTGATGCGTATCTACGAATTTTCATACAAAATAGCAATCAATATACAGTGGATAAAACAAAAGTCGATGATGACAGATGTGATTTTACCCTAAGTTAGTCACAATTGCGTGATGCACACATGCGACGCGAATGCGTTATAAAACTATAAAATGTATCGTAGGCCTGTGTTATTAAACGCTTAAATCCGTATTTTTACAATTCCCCTCGTAAAAAAATTTGGTTTTGTTACAAAAACCGTTCGGCGGGCATTGTCCTTGGGTGTGCCAGCCCCTTCGTCTCGGGCAGACTGCCGCGACATGTCCGACGGCCTGACAATTATATTATTATCAGATATTTAATTACCTAATGGTTGTATAGAAATGAATAATACAATACAAATATACTTTATTGCACACCAAAAAAGAAAAAAAGTCGAATTTAGAGGTAAAATAAACAAAGGACTTTAGTCCAGCAGTGGACTGTTATAGGCTGTTGATGATGATGAAATTAACATGTGTGTGTGTTTACAATACAATACAAAATTCCTTAATTTTGCACACCAGAAAAAGGTACAGAAATAAATGTTTACATGGGTGGCAGTTTTCACTATAGACTTTAGTTTACATAAAAAGAAAACCACCGATATTAAATACAATTTATCAGAGTGAGGCAGAAGGTAAAGAGTTCCGGTCGCGTGCACACCTGTCCGGTTATGTAAAGGAGATGAACAGCTGTCCGTTTTGGGGACCCGATATCAGTCAAGTGCGCCGTACCCACCGGGCAGGTTTTGTTGCTCTACGCTACACTGATCAATAAGATAGTGGGCAGGTGACTTCTATAAATTTAAATGGTGGTAGTTTGTACCTCGAAGCGCCCAGTGCCCTACGGTTAGTATAAATTAGCCCACAGATATAGTCAAGCAATTGACACCGAATATACAGTACAATACAATACAGATATTCTTTATTGTACACCACACAAAGTTTACAGATTACAAGGAGAACACTATAAGTGGCGGCCAAAAGGCGGTCTTATCGCTAAGTAGCGATTTCTTCCAGACAATCTTTGGATAGATAACATAGTATAAGAGACATAGGAGAGAGGGTAAGGGTGTACAAATGACGTGAAATATTGATGTTATAGGATAATTATGCTATAATATTCATATAATACATATACCAGAATTTGTGAATAAATAATTTTAGAAGTAATTTAATAATGAATACAAAGAGCAAAAGAATTAAGGATGCCAAGTTAAATAGAATTGATGTAATGATTTTTAAGAAGGTTTCGGAACGAAAATATTGTGTTAGCTTTATTCGTGTCATTCAACTGCATGCGACGGCTGCCGTCGACCACTTGCAGTCACGTGTGTTCGAGCTCTTACAATTCACTCATCGCGCGACCATGAACGCTTATAGAGAGGTAGGATTTGTTGATCCCCAGGGTTTGAGAACATCATAAATTTAACGCTGACGAAGTAGGACAATTGCTAGTAATTAATAAGTATGCATAATAAAAATAAGTATAGTGCGTTTAAACGCTCAACTGATCCCCGTATGTTTCCAGTGATCCCACAAGGAACAGACGCTAAGCGGATTGCACCCCTCGGCTTAGCCGTCATTAATTTCAACTCAATTTGAGCCCGACCGGCCGCGGAGCCGTGTCGGCCCGTCAGTATTGTTTGACGCTGTCGAATATTGAAACTTGCTTTTTGTTTTAAAATGATGTCGAATGTTTGTTGTGCAGTCCGCTAAGAGGACTACAACGCTTCGCATCTCACGCTCGCATATTCTTACATTTACAATGATAGTAAAAAAAAAAAAAGATAGTATACATACATCAAAAACGTCTAAGCAAAATGCATCATGTTACATATTCTACAAATTATATTGATCTTTTCTTACCAAAGATAGGTAAATATGTAATCTTTTTTGTTCCCGATTACCTAATGGTTGTATCTATAATTTATAGTATCTGTTATCATATACAGTATTAATGGATGAATAGGATGAAAATCTGAATTAAAGTTTTATTTATAATATTTATGTATAATCCTTACCCTAAGGTTGTCTGGAAGAAATTGCTTCTTAGCGATAAGGCCGCCTTTTGTTTGTCGTATTTTTTGTTTCGTGTATGTGTTGTGTATCGGTGTACAATAAAGTGTATTATTATGTTTATTATTTCGAAATTTCGTGCGGGCGAAGTCGCGAGCACACCCTAGTATAAAAATAATATCGCCGTTGCTGAAATAAAAATAAAAATGTCTTCTAACAGACCATAAAGACCTTGATGCGATGAGCTTTTAACGTAGCCGACGCGTCACGGTCGGATTGTCTCTAATCCTCCTAAGGACACGGATGAGGCAGATTCAATGGCAGTACCAACATTGTATTCCATCAGTTCACATTTTGTTGTTTGATTTAACATGGAATCGAGAAGGGTTATATTAAGAAGAAGGCTTAGTGAAGGCGCAGAAATTTATTTGGCAGATAAATGTTTGTACTCGGGTCTTGGGCGTTAAATTATGTTGTGTTTTCTGTGTGGTTCGCCTCCGCAACACAGGGAATCCTAGTGTAGTACATGTACTTTGTAGTTCTATTAGATATTCATTCCTGACACTGAATGAGAATGAACTATTCCTTTAGCTTAAATGACTATGATATATGTGAATATATGTCTGCACCGCCAGCCGGATAGATAGAACCCGGAACCCACGCCTCGTCAGACATGGCCACTGACCAACGCGCCACCGAGTTGTCCTTCGATGTCCATCAATGATCTACTCTACTAACAGTACTAAAAGAACGAACTAGTACGTTTAATGAATGGTTCTAGATCGGAGTGCTTCTTTCAATGTCAGAGTAAGAACATGTCTACAGCAAGCGAGCCTGCGCTAGCAGGATACGCGTACGTGACTGGAAGCTCCTGCGATTACGCAATTATTGTTGGCTCGTATTTTATTCGGCCTGTTCCGGGCCCGAGGCGTCGCGCTCGCATTCTTACACGCCAAGCTCGATAAGATGCGATATTAATGGAAAGAGTGGACATAGCAGGTAGTGAGAGGTGATAGCAGAGTGGTTAAGGTAATACAACGGTTTCAGTGTATTTTCAATTCCACAACTCTACCTTCTTACTCATAATCTTACTTTCTTGTTCTTGGACATCTAGGATAATCCTGAGCAGGATCCAGTGTGTAATGCGAACCACTTACGATTTATATTGGTGCCGATTTATATTGGTGCCGATTTATATATAAAAAAATATTTTTTTCGAATGGACAGTTGCTGTTGGCCCTACTGGCCTTTACAGCGTCACCGAACAGGCGATTTATATTGTTTGTCTTGTATTTATGTTAGAAAATTGTAAGTGTTCCCATTATTACACTCAAATACACACAACACACGTATGCCACGTCTACATCGAGTTAATCTTTACTTTTATTTTTTATCTGTATTTTTATTTTGTTTTTTAAATTGTGTAATTTTATTTCATTTCTGGGGTCCGGGGAGGGCGTAAATAGTGACGACACAGATTATACTATTACCGCTGTTTACGACAATATCAATTGTAAAACTGTTTTTGCTTAGAAATAAATCATAAATTTTTTATTATGAATTAAATAGCTTATCTTATCTTATATAATAATTGCGCAAATTAGTTTGTTTGAAATGCCGTGAAGGCTAAACTGTATCACCGATCTTCATAGAATTTGGTAGTAAGTTAGTTTCAGACATGGAGATGGTCATAGGACACTTTTGATCTCGAACAAATATACAGGTCCAGAGGTATTGGACAGAATATCTTATTTTTAAAAAGATTCTATAATTGAAACCTTTGAAATATTCAAGCACACGAAATTAGGTCAATCGTTTCCTTTCACATCTCCAAATGCCCCGTAGCGCGCTTGTAGTCTTGCGTGCAACGAATCCCAAAATATTTAAACGAATCGCCCACGGAAACAAAATGGCAAGCGGGAGTTCACTAATAGCTTGATGACTACTGTCCGGGAAGGGCATAGAGTGAGAATAAAGTAGAGTGCGCACAGTACTTAAACCTGTATCGCCGCCTTAGATTAATTTTAAAATGTCTTGTTGGTTGCCCTTTTAAAATAAAATAAATAAAAAGGTAGATACGTTCCCTGCCTGGCGCGCATGGTGTCTTCACTTATTCGCTCAAGAAGCATGGTATTGTTTGCACGCGATACGACTACATAGACTCCTATTGCGGAGGTGTGAGTGTGTAAGCGTTTATTATTATTTAGAATGCGCACAAAACTTAAAGCGGTATATAATAGTGTGTAAGCGTTTATTATTCACTCACACCTTCGCAATAGGAGTCTATGTATTCGTATAGAGTGCAAACAATACGAATAATTGAATTTTTAAAGTCAGTTCACACACATTAATTATTCAACGCGCACTCTATTCCCATTTCTACTCTGCGGCAAAACCAAACTGCACTGCAATCAGACATCGAAACGATTCGGGAATTTCATATGCAAAGTTTATACCGTTTACGTTTCCAATTCGAATTAGGTGTTCTAAATTGATACGAGAACTTACTGAAATGGTTGGTTGGGAGTTCTTCGTAATCGCCCCATTTGATTAAGGATCTAGAAGAGAGTTATTAATGTGTTTTTTGGTCTCGCTGTCTAACCATTATGTTGTATCGCTACTGTTAGTGTAATCCGTGCTTAGGAATCTGATCGAGATAATTATGTGGATATTTTGAAGAATGCGTAGGTATAACGGTGAACGTATTCGTTTAAAATTAGGCAGTAGGTATATAGTTGCATTTAGGTTAGCTATTAAAATATTCAAGACTATTTTTTCAATGTCATAAACGTAGGAATCGGGAAAAGAAACGGTTAACCATATGTAATACAGTGCATATGACATCATGTTTTGTTTGCTTTTGTTTTGCTTCATGTTTTGTGTTATAAACAGTAAAGTAATTTATTTATGTTTATATAGTTCATGGGTATTTTGTTTGTTTATTTGGATTGTTGTTACTCTATTTTTATATGATGAAATTTTTTATAGTATTTTGTTTATTTGGATTGTTAGTGATTCTATATTTGTTTTTCTATTTTTTATGTTTAACATGGTTCATTCTGTTATTTTGTTACATTATCTCTGTATAAGGCCACTCTGTTGCGTTGGGTTAGACCTGTAAAGATAGGTGGTTTGGGATCAATAAATAAATAAATAAAATAAAAAATATGTGAATATTTCTCAGCGCACAACTTTCATCAACACATCTGCCGCTTATGCCGCTCGCTCTGTTTGTTCGGCAATAATCGAATGTATTCAGAATTAGTCCCCCTTGTTTTTAAAGAAGTTCTCGCCCGATTGACTTACGAGGGCCACTCGAGGGCGTTCTAGCGTTCGGGTACTCAAGTACCTACTCACACATGTCGTTCTTCGTTACAGTTTTAATCTTAGCTCTGAATGGCGTTATGGAAAAAAAGGGGTGGAGTGGATTATAGATCAGTAATTGTTTTTTGAGATGCCACGGAGACGAGCGGTAAAGACTTTCCGAAGTATGCCGACTTTATTTTCGGAAATACTCGGGAAGACCGGGGTTAAAATCTCAGGCTTAGGCACCTCTGACTTTCAGGAGATATATGCGCTTTCAGCGATTAAATATCATTTGCTTTGACGGTGAAGGACCACATCTTGAGGATACCAGTTCTTCATAGTGTTCTCAAAGGACTTCACGTCCACCAACCAGCAGTTGGCAAAATTATGTTTTTGGTAATAAGTAGTATAGGTATTAAAATTTGTTACTGTTGGTTTTGCTCAAATAAATTGTATAAATTAATGTGATTCATGTAATTGCCGATTCCGTGGCGCGTTGGTTAGTGACCCTGCCTGACAAGCTGTCCCGCGGTCCCGGTCCCGGGTTCGATCCCCGGTCAGGGCAGACATTAATTGGGCAGATAAATGTTTGTACTCGGGTCTCGGGAGTGTTAAATTGTGTTGTTTTCTGTATGTGTCCCCCACCCGCAGGGAATCCTCTAGGGTTCATTTATTTATTTAATATCATTATAAATTGAATTGTATTGTAATTGTTTTTGTTGTTAAACACTTACTGTCCTTATAGTATATAATTTATATTATTATTACTTAAATCGATAAAGTAATATCGACTGAATCACTACGTCAACATTCCTTACGATTCCTGGCGCGCGTACATAATATAATATTATGTAAGTCCAATTACGACATGCTAGCTGTCAACAAGCATATAACTCTGTTAGTATTCGTTTGAATAATAATAGGAATTTAGGAGTGTAAACAGAAGGCAAGGCTAAGTAAAATCTGTTAGTAATTGGTTTCTGACTAAGACTGAAACTGTTCTTTGTTTACTTGCTACTTTACTTACTAGTGACAACAAACGGATATCGAAATATAAACTGCGTGTAGGCATTTCATTTATTTTTATTAATAATCAATGTTAACTGAAACCCTGATACAAAAAAGTATTTTAAACTTAAACACAAGAATATCTTCAGTAATATTGCCCCCTTTAAAATTACGAGCGCTCGGGCCCTATATATAAAAACATATATTATTATAACAACCAAATATCACGTCAACAATTTAGAACAATCAAAATTTGCTTATTATTGCAATGCAGGTTTGCACAAATGTGAGATAATTAAAGTTAACATACATACTTCAATCTTTTCTGAAATAAACAATAGCGGCTATCTCTTTTTTTTTTAATACACAGTCAACAGTCAACAGTAAGCAGTTCGTTAACAGCTTAAAACCAAACAAATGCGAATTAATATCAGTAATGTAGGTAACTATTTGTAAAACGATAATTATGGGATTTCAAAATAGTTAGCTATACTGCTGCCAGTGGTATTCGATATATTATGTTGATCAGTTACTGTTAGAAATTGGCCTTCCGAGCAAGAATATACCCAGATACGCAGGTTAATAAAATTGCGTAACGCAAAGCGATGCACTTGGTATCGCATTCATCGGATTTTTCGTGCAAATTTGAACTTTAAAGACGTCGATCGGCGTCGTTAAAGCTAAAATGATATTTGATAAAATAAAATGGCAATCATTGTTTTCGCCTTTTTTCCTTATCAAAAACTTTGTATATGAAAATTAAAATATGTCTAAAATGTCCGTAATTTTATTGTTTACAATGATATCGAAACACATTTTTCAAAAGTCTACCTGGACTTTTACAATAATTGAAAATGTTAGAAAGTGCCAGCGAGAGAGCTGCGAAATGTCATAGCCCTCTTAAGTATAGATTACACTCATACCGACCTATGCATAGAATAAAGGTGCATGTGATTATGAAACCAAAACACTTTTTTTGTATTTCTGTACCATTATTCGGCTGCTATCTTAGTAATTACATAACTTTTTTAAATTTTGATTTTACTAGTATAATCTAGTGGTGTATCTAGAGACAAATACAATAAAAGTGATTTGGTTTCATAATCACATATACCTTTATTATATGCATAGGTCGATACGTATTATTATGGTTCATTCAAGTGATATTAAGGAGTAGATATATATATAAAGAGAGGATATTACCTGTAGTAATAATTTCTTTTCAAACGCGACATATTCGATGGGTAACCTTAACGAAATCATATAATTAACAAAATATAAACTAAACATTTATAATCAAGTAACCAATTAAGTATACTATAAATTTGTTCACTACTTAAACTTTAGTCATTTATGCTCTCTTGTCGTGTTACTTAAAATAAATGTTGCACAGGACCTAAAATGATATGAAGGTACAAAATAACAAACACTATGATGTGAACTTATAATTATGTTTTTTAAATCTGTTTTTCAACGAAACATTAAAATCTTTAACTTTACATTCATCTTCTATTTTCCCATCAAACAGAACAACAATGGTTCTAAGTACCTACTTGGTAAGTTAAATCATACTTCAGTACACAGGAACACTATATTATAGTACCTTTTGTGTAAGGTGTATGTATACGTCATACATAGTAACAAATATCTTCTACAGAACGGACGCTGTAAAGGTCAGTATGGTACGGGAACTGTCCATTCGAAAAACATATTCTAAACCTCAAAAAAGTCTGTAAACTCAACCCGAAGGCTATGCTGAATCAAAACAACATGTGTACATTTTTCCATCTTGTTATAAAGGTTTAATCAAAGACTTTCTCACCTTTAACCTTTGGTAACAACATTTGGTACAATTACAAGATAACAAAACAGTAACAAAACTTCAGTAAAATTATAGTTAAGGGCTATAACAAAATTGAAATAAAATTATAAAATGGGAAGAGAACTTACCTATACTCTAAATGTAGTTGTACACAATGTATCTTTAGATAATACGTAAGTAGTTACAAGTATTTTACAAATTGAGATAACGATACGTCAGCTACTTAACACTATTTTATAGTACAAAGTTAGGCTAAGCTATGATATGTCACCTATTCGAATCCAGGCCGCACGCCTCAACAATCTAACTACTTACAACAGAATGTATGTTGATTCCACATTCTGTCCAATATTTTTGTTGACCATACTTTCTATGGTACGTTTGGTTTTAACGATGAAAATAAATGGCTAAATGCACCTCAGACTACAGTGTAGATTTTCATTAACAACACCTCTTGTCCATAATAAACCAAGTTTAAAAAGAGAAGGTTCTCAATTCAACTGTATTTCATTATATTATTATGCCCAGGAGCTGTGAACTGATTAGGATCATTTGATTGTGTTATGAATAAAGTTATAGTTAAAGTGTAATGTGTTCGACAGCTGATATTTAAAAAAGCAATGACATCCACTTAAAAACACTGAAGATGTTTTCTATTGTTAAAAGTTGCGAAGAATATAAATAACGGATTGTTTACTCTTTATAATCCGAATACAGACTCAGTTGTCATTTAAAAACTAATACACATTGGAACATGAATAAATGAATTCAACCATTATTTGCAATAACTACTACAGAACAAACAGTCAGTGCACCGTCCGCTTCTACATTGCACCAAGCAGTGACGCAGTACCGCGTATGTACGATATCTACAAACCGCGTTACACAACACCACAAACAGTCAGTCCCAGAGGGTCAGTCTTACACGCTGTCGGGGGACGAGCAGCGCTCGGTCGAGGTGGAGGGCCGCTCCCAGTGCGCGGGGAAGGGGCGCGCGGGGAGCGCCACCGGCCTTCAAATGACGTGTTGCGGCGGCTCTTCGTCCTTCATGAGCACGTACGCGACGGGCCGCTTGACGTCCGCCGGGGGGGAGGGCGAGCGCCGCGGGGGACAGCCGCACGGGGACAGCGCGCTGTTGTACAGGGCGCTGCTGTACAGCGCTCCGCCGTAGAGTGCCTGTGGGTTGGGACCAATTAGCAAAACATCACAAACAGAGAAGCAGATACCAATTGCTCCGCCAAAGCGCTGGACGATGTTCGGGGTAACCAATTAAAGATCTCAGTCCGGTGTAAAGGGTGTAAAATGTAAGCTATGTTTATCTATGCCAAGATAATTGAGTATGTGGCTTTTTAATTAAAACTTAAAATACCTATACCGCCGTGTATACGCCAAAGAAGCCAAAGTTTTACCTGAAGATGGGTTAACTCCACGGCCAACTTTCCTTCGCCCGAGGCCAACTTCGCGGACGGATAGAAGGGATACTGTACAGGCGGGAAGAATGCGGCTTCTGGAGCAGTCAGAGCGAGACCGAATGTAACGCTTTGTGATATGACGTGTGTTTTAGTCAATGGCTACTTATGTTGATTGAGTGGCTCCTGCTGTTTCGGTCGGCGGTATTAGACAGCGTCATTTACCTGTAGATGCGCCAACTCCGCAGCCAACTTCCCGTAGTCCGAGGGTAGCTTCGCGAACGGGTTGAAGGGATACGGCAACGGCGGGAAGAATTCCCTGCTGAGATCCGGCTTCTCCTGCAGCAGATGGTGCGATACCGAATGTAACGGGCTTGCTATAGTCGGCAGCTTTTATACGTAAAGGCTCTAACTCCACAGTCAGCTTCTAGTAACGTGTGGACTGGGTACAGGGGCAGCTGGGAGAATGTGTGTTCTGGCCTGGCTTCTCCAGATCTTCTGGTTCTGGCAGGTGCTCCGAGACTGAATGTTACTGGCCGCTTTAGTTAATTATCAGCGGGATCGTGAGCCTGCTGATCCTGAACCCGAACCTTGGCTCCATCTTCACCGGAGTTTTCACCTACATGTTATGCGAAACCAAATGTGACGTGCCTACTTAACCATGACAACATCATTTACCTGTAGATGTACGGGCAGCTTAGAAGGTATAAAAGATATGGCAGCGGTGGGTAGAACCTTTGGCTTCTCCTGCAGCAGATGCGAGAATAAATGGGATGTGCCTACTTAACCATCACAGCCTCAATTACCTGTAGATGCGCGGGCAGTTTAGAAGGTAGAATGGATATGGCAGCAGTGGAAAGAACCTTTGGCTTCTCCTGAAGCAGATGCGAGACTAAATGTGACGTGCGTATTTAACCATCACTCACAGTCTCCATTTTACCTGTAGATGCGCGGGCAGTTTAGAAGGTAGAATGGATATGGCAGCAGCGGCAAGAACCTTTGGCTTCTCCTAAAGCAGATGCACGACTAAATGTGGCGTGCCTATTTAAATATCACAGCGTCAATTACCTGTAGATGCGCTAACTCCGCGGCCAGTTTTCCTTCGTCGGATGGCAGTTTCGCGAATGGGTAGAAAGGGTACGGCAGCGGCGGGAAGAATGCCCTGCTCAGGTCTGGTTTCTCCTGGAGCAGGTGGTGCGACATCGGTAGCTGCGGCATGGGGTGCGGCAGGGACGGCGGCACCAGCCGCGGGAGCGGGGCCATGAGCCCGCTGATGCCGAAACCAAACTTGGGCTCCTTCTTCACCAGGGCTTTCGGCTTTCGCCGCGGACGGTACTTGTAGTCTGGGTGCTCTTTCATGTGCAGCGCTCTGTGAAGTAAGGCGTGGGTTTAATTATGAGACTAGGTAATATGTGTTATTAATGTAAATAACGTTATAGCATTGATCTGGTTTTAAGGGTTCGTTTTGTTTTCCGGCGGGGCATGCCTTTATGTGACACATACTTATATACATATAC
>DWLO01002697.1:0-12085 GCA_018245335.1 Dalla quadristriga | reverse complement strand
AGACAGACAGACAGACAATAAAAAAAAAAAAAATGTTTTTGGCTTCCATCTCGTTATATAAGCACCCCCTAATCGAATTTTTGAAAAAATATTAAATGTACAGAATAAGTGCCCTTTGAGTTTTATTATAGTATAGATAGAAGATAAATAGATAGATAATGCTCTAACAAACTTCATACTATATCGGAGCAAATTTTTTTATTATTACTTGCTGACCAATTGCAGCGTTTATATTTCGTTCTTTCTTTTGTAATGGTTTCATCCTTACAATAACCTCTCGCAAATTTAATCTCATATACCGCTATCAGACTAACAACCGACACGTATTGTGGGGCCCATTACTTATGATTGACAAATTAAATTGGAAAATGATCTCGCTCCACTTATATCATGAATTGCAAAATTGCAACTGTTATTGCACCAATTTAGGACTTGATTCAATTTATTAGTGCATTGAACTTAACAATGGCTGACTATGAACGATATTGATATGGACATGTGAGCCCCCGCCCAGATCAGACAGACGCGTCTCGGGAATGTCTCATCCCATTCAACACTTCACTGTCAGGGCTAGATGGGTGACATGACTTCTGTTAGGAATCGTACCGTGTCTTTTCTCTTTGTTATAAATATTATAATTTTATCTCAGTTGTTATCCAGTGTCGCATGTAAGTATAATACGGTGGTGGTTTTTATTATTATTTTGAATTAAGAATTATAATGGTTTTGTTTAACTGAATTTTAGGTTGGACCGCGCTCCATGAGGCTTGCAGCTATGGTTGGTTTCAAGTTGTGGTGGTGCTCGTGAATGGCGGCGCTAATGTAAACGCCAAGGGATTAGACGATGACACGCCACTTCACGACGCGACCACATCTGGAAACATCAAGATGGTGCAATTCCTTGTCGATCATGGCGCCGATCCTTTCGTCAAGAACGCTAAAGGCAAAATGCCGTCTGACTACGCTGCGCCACCCATCTATGAATATTTGCAAGGTTTAAAGGGTATGTCGTTGCCTAATATGATTATTCAACTAATCTTACTAACAACCATCGAATCGGACGCTACTTGAACTAACAATAATCATAATTTTATAATAATTTCATGGTGCATAAAAATGCTTTACATACTATGTATTATACAAATCTAACCGAGTGCTACAGCACTATATCCATGTTGCAGCCACAGGCATCATTGTGCTAAGCGTAACCTATTTGTTTTCATCCGAATCTTATTACCGATTCCAATAATTTTCTTTTCTTTTATCATACGATAATATTGTACATAACCATCGTCATTTGATTTATGACAAAGTAACCAGTGTTGAGAGTTTGACCACTAAACTAGAACAGTAGAGAAATGTATAATGTGGTAATGTGGTACTTTGCGAATTAGAATGCGATTATTATTCTCACTAATTCATTCGTGTATCTGATTGCTGATAGGTGAAACAGAAATTGTAGGTACAACTGTCAATAGTACATCGAACTATGTTGAAAAATTAATTTGGGTCCAGTAATTGCTAGTGCTGCATTTATTTATAACTAGGGAGGGCTCGCGACTTCGTCCGCGTGAAATGAGTGTGAAAAGATGTTATTAAATACCCTCGGGGTATAGACACTAAAGGCTATAACTAAAAACCGTTTGAGATATTGAGATAAAACCTGTACGGTATGTTAGTATATTATGTACTCTCTACAATCCCTGAAATACGGGGTCAAATCGCGACAAATAAAATGCAAACGGACAGACAAAAATTGTAAAGTCAGTTGATTATGTTTAGATGTCATATAAATTGCATATCCATTTAATTATTGACCTTAATTTAACATCCATTAAATTATCCATTTAATTATTGACATTTTAGTTGTGTCACAGACACAACTTATATTTTAATTATTGGTACTAACAAAAAGTGCTTCATTATCTTTCGCAATACTCGGTTTGCTTTGCTTTTTGTTTTAAACCTAATATGTGTTCAATGTTTGTGTTGTTATCGTTGCGAATTATACAACTCTTAGTAATAGTTTTTCTTCGAATTTAGATTACTTAAGTACCTTCGTTGTTAGCTGTTGGTTTTCGGTTCATTTGAAGAACCTTTAAAAATTTGTACAAACAATAAATAAACAAATTCGACAAATTTTTAAACCATTAAATATCCTAACTGAACCGATTCGTGATGCCGAGTCACAAAATAATTTTTGATAGTTCTATTTGTAAGGGGGAATTTTAATGATGGGGATGAAATGTTTATGTTTACATGGAAAAAACTATATACGCGCGGGAAGCTGCGGGGCAAAGCTAGTAATTACATAAATACTGAAAAATAGGTAAATTCACGTCCGCAAGCCGATTTTAATAAAACTTGGCTCATATTTGAGACTAGGGAGAGCTCGCGACTTCGCCTGTAGAGACGCCGTGGTCTATAACGAAAAAACCGTTTGAGATAAATAAAAAATAAAACCTATGCAGTTAGTGTACCGTCTAAAATCACTGAAAATGTTATTAAAATTCGTTACGGAGCCTATTCCCGATTTAAAAAACAACTCAGACAGACGAGACAAAAATTCTAAAATGATTATTTTTAGGCGTCATATAAGTAGCATATTCCATTTAATTATTGACCTTAATTTCAATATCATAGTCAGACACTAAAATTATTTATTGGTAAGGTGACAATACATAATTATTATGGTGGCCTGGAGCTCATAGTTGTCACACTCTGTGCTGATTTAAAATTAATCTATATATACTTGCACAAAAGTTATAAATCTATAAGTACACAATAAATCTCTTATATAATATACAATAAAATAGTACCGATGTAAATTCTTTACAATGGATATTTCTAAAAAAAAAATATTGTAATGTTTTATGAGCTATCCTTATCTCAAAAATCTATTTTAGAATTCAAGTCTCATTGTCTGCAGTTCGTATGTTTGAGCTTCACGGCAATAATGCTGAACAGATTAAGCTCCAAATGTCTGAATATTGCTTCAATATTCAATATTGCGTCACGTTTTACGATATATAATATAATTATATTTGGAAATTTCCATATTAACGAAGACATCAATGAACGAAGGTATGCAAGTTTGTTAACCATTATAATTACTATCTTAACACCAATCATCGAAATAAATAAATTAGTTCCAAGTTCCAAGTACATATTGCAACTTTCTATTGGGTAAGTCGATAACTTCGAGAAAGAGGTCATTCGCAGAATCCAATTCGGTTAGGCAGCGTTCGGTATAGGTATCTTATAACATCCAGTGGCTGAAGTCGAGAAAGTGTTGGAGCAAAGTGTGTTGCTAGACTTGCTAGTGATGAATGATGACAATCGGATCCGAAACGTAGTCCTTAAGGACGGTAAAAGGTCGGCCCAATTCGCAAGCTCTATGAGATAGCAATGCTCGGTATTTCGCTACGCGATCAGTGATCAGTGATTTCATAATTCATAATTCGTGCACGAACAATGGTTACCGACATTCCTCGCAGAATAAGTAATCTGAAATGCCAATGGGCCGGCCACGTTGTTCGAAGGCCTGATAACCGTTGGGGAAGAAAGGTCCTCGAATTAAGACTACGACTGGGATAATGGAAAACAAGTCGCCTTACGACTAGATGGGCTGACGACCTGAAGAAGACAACGGGAAAATTGTGGATTCAGAGGGCAATGGACCGGGCTGAGTGGTGCCTATTAGGGGAGGTCTATGTCCAGCAGTGAACTTTTTAAGGCTCATGGGTGGAGGACTAATTGCAAAATTGAAGTACAAAAGGTAAGCTTTTCAAATTCCGTTGTGGTCATGTGCGTACATTGCACATGAATTGTACATGAAAGATAATATTATGTGCGTGTACCCATAAGATATTAAATAACACGATTATTACGTTGAATCTGACTCCACATGCAGGCCCCAACTTGAATTGTAGCCTCATCTACGGAAGTGGGTGCCAATGCAACGCTTGTAATACTTTACCGCGGTAATAGCAGTCTTAAAACGACGTCGGTGCAATGGATGTAAGGTGTCACTGTCGTGAACTTTTTTCCAGTAAGTACAGTCATGATTAGTTTTCAGCAGTCTAGTCTAGATGTCATGTGCGGGGTCTAATGAAGAGCATATTTTCTGGAAATGTATCAAGTGAGCATATGTGTCCAAATCGAATCTTTTTAGCTGTTAGTTACATTGAAATATTCGAAAGTTACCAAACCAAGATGTCATCCGCGTCTTATGTCTTTTTCTTATTTACCTCATGATGAAATAGAGAGTTTAGAGTTCTGTTCTTTTTTAACTTTGCAGTAGCCATGAGAATAGCAGTTTATGGAAATTTGTCACGTGCACATACAGTGCATCTGTTACCAAAACTGGTTATAATAGTTACGGTGACCTCTCTTTTCCTCAGATTAAACTAACATAACTCTCGATGTTCCATAGATTTGCCATTGCCACCAAAAACGTAGAAAACAACCCAAAATCGGGTCACTTTTCAGCAATCTAAATTTTTTATTAGTATTTAGTATATTCTTAATACCATGGCAAGTGTATTTGCGGAATATAGTTTTAGGCCTGAGGATGGATGGAGGACGGTTTTTGTGACGTAATGCGCAATTCATACACATTAATTCTCGTATAAAGAGTTACCTTCTTATACTAGCTATAAGTGGTTGAGCTTTTAGCTGATACTCCACTACGAAAAAAAAAGTCGCTTGGATTTTGATCTGATTCTAATTTGAAGGTTTGAGTATGTATCGGCAAACTAGCACCCATGGGCGCCAATGATTCCATAATCTAATTTTAATAGCACCTTTCTTTTTTTGCGTAAAATCCTTATTGCCCGTGTACTCTAAATACTTCAACCATCAATTTTTTTTTTATTTCACAGGTAAATAGACATGCTCTCGTGAACCTTTCTTGAATATTTTATGTACTGAGCCAATAAATAATAGTTATAGAAAATAATCCACCTAATATAATTTCGTCATAAAAATAAATAGTATATTTGGAATTAGAATAAGTTATATTTTATTATTCTTAGGTTAATTCATACATACGGCTGTCAATAATAAGTTACTTTTTAATTTATAATAATTTAAAGATAAGTGTAGTCAGCAAAGAATCAATAGTATGCGTAATGTCACAGTTAACAAAGGATACAAGTGCTGAAATACCTATTTTGTTCGTGTGTTGTGTGTGTAATAATTTAATAAGTAAGGTAGTTATTGTGCATGTATTTGTTACATTCGAGCAATTAATACGTTCTGACGTTGCAGATGAATCCTCTGTTGGGTCAGCGAGCAGTAGCGCAAGCGAATACTTGCCTAGGAAAAGATCGAAGCCTAAACCCAAATCAAAGGGCAAAGCTAAACCAAAGCCAAAACCTAAAAGTAAATCTAAAGCCAAATCTAAAGCCAAAAGTAAAAGCAAGCCGAAGAAACGTGACACGAAGGAGAAAGGTTGTTCTACGCCGTTCGTCGGAGTATTACATTATTTACTGTTCGATGTTCTCTATCCCTTGGTAGATTCGCATAAATGTTCCCTTTTATGTGTATGAGTACTGAAAAAGGCTTGGGTTTATAAGTTTCTCATGATTCTCAATTATTTCCGGAAACAATATTGTAAATCTGTATTAATGCAATCCGCGTAACTGGCTGATTTAGGTACACTTTATTTACTTTAATTTGACATGATCCAGAATACGTTCTGATTAAACAAATAACAACAATAATAACAATCAGTACCTACTTAATCTTAAAACTTAACTTTATTAATTAGGTTCTTTGTTTAGCGTACATATTATTATTTTTAAATTCAGCTTACTAAGGTTTAGTTAAATAATTTATTTTTGTCGTGAGCAACTAAATAATAAGCACGTTCTTTTTTTTTTTAAACAATCAGACAAATGAAAATTTTCACTGTGACCGTGTCTCCAAATTTTCGCCGCAGTGGAGTAATCGGTTATGGCCGGTTTTGATAATGGGCATCTTATATAATCTTACATCTACACAGAATCAGACTTCGGAACTGTCGAAAGTGTAAAAAGATTTCAGAAATAATGTGGCATGTAAACTATTAAAAATTAGTTTTCAAAATTCTAATAGTTGAAGCGTTTTTACATTACACGACACCATATCGTCTACCGGGTCGATATGGTACAAGCGGAATTCTTTACATACGATATAAAGATTGATACATAAAATTAAATTTTACTTTAATTTCAATCATGCTTTTACTATGAACGCCTAATCTTCTTTCATCTAGTCTCTCGCCTTCCGACTTGGAAGTCCGACTCGCACTTGACCGGTCAATACAATACAATACAAAAACACTTTATTGTACACCAGGACAGCATAATAATATACAAATTATGAAATAGCAGCACATGTATACAAACGACCTTAAGCTTTCAGTTTTACTTTAATATAATCAATTAATTTAATTATTTCAGTTACCATTAATATACTTTTAGAAATAATTTAGAAAATATAAAGGTAAATGAGGCTATTTAAAAAAAAACAATGAAAATTTTAAATATTTCTTCCGTAAAATCTTACCGGGTGGTGGCTAAACGCCATGTTATATAATTCAGCCTCAATATAAAGAACATTGTTTCACCTGAAATGTTAGCAATTATCTTCGATTAATGTGAAATACGGCTACGCGGATGGATATAACAGTATCCCTACTCCCCACGGGGCGGCGCGAAGTTAATTTTGAAGGCTTTGCACCACCGCTTATTTGACAGGAACGTCATGTTTAGTGTAGCTGTACTGTAGAGGGAGCTACTATCATGACGCTCCAATGCTGCCATACATCGTTATTGAGAACTAATGTGTAGGAAACTGACTGAATCATTTTCAGAATTTACTTGTCTTTACCGAGTAATGTATAGAATTAATTAATTTTATTTTTAGGTTAGCATACATACATAACATAATATATTCATATTATTTTTAAATAAACTTCTATTTATTTGGTTATAATAGTAAATCATTACCTCGAATATCGTCAGTGTTACGAAGAATTACGTAAATAATGAATTGCAGTTAACATTCACACCCAAAACATTTGCGTTACACACATGGTTTTATGCATTTTCGATTTATTGTTCCCACAAGAAACGTTACAAAACAAGTACTATTCATATGTGAAATTACGAAAACACGAATTAATTTAATCATACTGGAACTAATAAAGGTTAATGATGTTTTTAAACTCGATACGTAATTGATTGAATTACGTAATGTATTGAAATGATAACCCAAGCCGTTTTTGATCGGTATTTTTTTCTCTGTCGCTTTTTCTATTAATATGTTAAAATAAATCAAATTTTATTTCTGTTCTAGCCACACTTAAAAGGTCAGGTGTATATAATATATTATTTTTAGTAGTTCTGCCTGGCCTTTTAAAATCTACCATTTACGTGCTCGATTCATTTAGCTGGCAGCACTGTTACGTAGTTTACATTGTACTAGAGTTTGTAGAATTTTGTTCAATGCGTGCGTGATTCTGTGTGGCATTGATTTTAGCATAATCGCAGCTGAAATAATAATTGTTTATTATTTGCTAAGTGCATACTTACTAAGTGTTATTGTTTGAATAGTTCGTCCCTGCGATCTTTGAGGTTATTGTTTGTCTTTATGTTATTTGCTTCTCCGAACTCTCAAGCCGTTTAATCTCGTAAGGAACGTGTTGGGCGTGTTGCCGAAACTGGCGTTATGGCCGCTTTTTAAAGTCGACTTCGTGGTGGTGGTTTTACTGATTGATATAACGAGTTTAATGCCTTTAGTTATATTAAAAGCGACAGCACTGATACCATCAACAGTGTTAGGCGACGTGAAATGCAAAGGAGGGCGCTATCGCACAATAAAGGGGAGTCAATTGTTGCTTCATAATTTCTTTCAAGTTCGTATTTATCTTATAATGCACGCGCACCGCACATTAGGAACTCAACAACATCTCCCCATTGTAAAAAATAAAAACACGAAAAATACCGACGCGACTGACAACAATGTAGGTAAAACAATACCTACTATGATACAAAGTTAAGTAACACCATCTAACTTTATTATGTATGTCTAAATCAGATTACATTAAATCTCTGAAACGTTATAAGTAACAAGTTAATTGTTGCTGTCTAATAGCAATCTTATCTTATAAGTCCAACATACCTTGTGTTATCAAAATTACTGTCATTTAACTTCCACACAATTCATCAAAACAATTTGTCAATTTTGCTTAACATGTAGTTTTTAGAACTGCTGTAGTGCATTAGAAGTATTTCGCATTGTAGAATTATGTCACTGTAAAAGTATGTTCAAGTTCAACAATGCTTCTGTGAATACTGGCTTTTGAGTGAAGTTGAAATTTCAATTTATAAATTTTTGTGTATACACTGTACATCCCCCTGTAATATGAATGAATAGTATCTTTTTGAATTCAGTATGGTCTTGTATTTATTTTCATTAACTTAGAGATTGTTCACAATTCACAAGAATAATAATGTATGCCATTCACAAATAAAATGTTCTTTTTTATAGATACAGTTCCAGTAAACACAAAATTGCAAGTTCAGAAATTTAGCTCATATGAATATCATGTCTTGTATATCACTAAAATATGGTGAAAACAATTGCTCTACAGATACTAGTTCGAAGGGCTCCACCAAGGGATCAAGGGATGACAGCGGTAAGAAAGGTGGAAATGCAAGTACCCACGGTGAAAATCATAAACGAAACAACATGGAGAGCCTAGCACAGGCTGAACATTACGAAGGGAAAGAAGCTTCTTCGGAAAAAAGCAACCCTTCGGACAACAGGGATGGTAAAGTTTATTTTGTGATTATATTATTTATCGTGATGATGAAAGCAAGTAGTAATTGATTGTTAAAAGTGCACATAACTTTGTGATTATGAATGGGGATATAGTTATATCCACTAACTCACTACATTCTGTTGCAGAGGGATCCCAGCTGAGTAGTGGAGTAGTGTCCTCTACTCAGGATGAAATAGGTACAGGCACAAAACGATCATACAACGATGAAAATCATGAGGCAGACCCTGCCGAAGATGAAGTTTCCAAGAGGAAGAAGAGAAAGGATAATGAAGAAAAGGAGCCCATGGCTAAACCTGCACCGGTCTCTCGGAGTGGCACTGGCCGGTGAGTATTGATTCGAAAATGATAACCTCTAAGTACTCCCGCCATAAATACACCAAATTGATCATATTGAAGAACACACATACATACTCATTTTATTACAAAAATATATTTTGCTGTGTTAAGATCTTGTCCAAAATACTTATCTTTATTTCATAAAGATCTTTGATTGATATTACTCAGTCAATAGCATTTTGTAATAATAAATAATCAAAAATCATGTGAAAATATAAAAACGGTTATTTTACTACGGCTATAAGCCTAAGGCATATGCTGAAATATTTGCAAAGATGATTTAGAGCAGTTTATCAATGTGCATTTGAACAAATATTTTTAAGAACCACATTATTTTGTATGTTACAATGTGGACATAAACTGTAAATATTTAATGAACTGAAAATACTTGCCTATAAGCTGACATTTTTACTACTTAAATTGTATACCATATCTAACCACTATCTGACTGTTCTGATACTATGGTAATTTGCAACAATGATTTGTCATAACAGACTTACTAGGCGTTTAATAGTCAATAAACACAGATAAGCTAAAATTGCGTTAAACGCGATTCTTATCTAATTTTTGTGGTAAGAGCGTTACAACCGCGATGCTCGTGAATTCACGCCTCAAATTTGATTTCAGCAAAATAAGTTTTTACATACTGTAAAATGACAAGTAATGTCAACTTCTAAAATATATATTTCCCGCCCGTAAAGAGCTTTTGTCCCCTATTTTATCACCAGTGCCAAGTGATTTGAGATAAAAAATTGCGTATTTGTTCGTATGTCCTTTTCCAAGCTATCTTCACACTTTATTTCAAAAGAATCCCTGTAGTGTAGCAATTGCGTAATTGACCAATAATTACCCATTACAGACAGGAATCGGCTTTGGAAGATGTGAATATTTCACTTTGCTGACAAAAAGTCACAATACTTTGTTATGGCAAAACGTTGTCTTGCCACTAAATGACGGTAGTAGTGATACATGGTTTAAATTTTGTTGTAGTATTGCTTGATCGCCATAAACTTAACCGTCCCAGGACGTCAAGGTTGAAGATTATGATAAAAAGTCAAAACGACACCATTACACGACTTTAAAAATGACTTCAAAAAAATGACTTCAATGTTTTAGTGACTCTGTTTCTGGCAGGCAGTGTGCTATAGAGTAGATATGATCCATTTTCCCGTTGATACGTATCAACTTTTGTATGACATGACAACTCAAAAAACGGACCATTCGACACCACTTGACAGACTTCAAAATTTGACAGAACGGATCACGGTTCACACCTAGAACGAACTAACGTTAATGCATCCTCCAATGCATCCACACTGTTGACAGGCGAAAACCGTAGTAGAGACCTGAAGACCCCAGGTTTTTCGCCTGTCGACAATACGGATGCGTAGGCAGACCCTTGTCAGGCCACGGCTGGATTGATTGACATTCGTCGAGTGTGCCGCCTGTACCTTATGACGAAATAAATAATTTCATTTCATTTCATTTCAACTAACGTCGTGAACGGACGACGCGACATGAGAGTAAATACCCTATTGGCATGCGGGGCACTGGATGGGGACGGAAGAGCGCTCGACGTTTCCACTAGCCAGGAGCCCTATAATGAATTTGCCCTTTAAGCGCACTGCCGCAGTCAATTGCGAGTAGATAAAATCGCGAACGGACTGTCAAAAATATGCCGCGGCATTAATACCTATTACATTTAGTTATTTGTTATTGCATTTGGTTCAATTTTTTATCAAAATTAATTACGACCTTCAATAGGGGCAAGTTGCGCGTGGATATGTTTTGCGTCCACGGATGATAGATGGTGGTAATGTGTTTTGGATATGCTAAGTTGGACTACGTGACGACGCAACAATGTGTTTATAGCAGAGAGATGTTAAAATGGAAGAGATGATCTTTCGTTCTCAACAAACTACGATAGCAATAATGTCGCTCATTTGCGACAAAAACGTGTTATCTGCTCAAAACAACAAGCAGTTCCAACACTTCATTAAACAAAAAATTTATATAAAAATAAAATAGATAATTGTTTGAAAATACTTTTAATTAAAAAAAGGATAACAATAAAAAAAAAATAAAAAAATTAAGGATATAGAAAATGGAATTTTCCAAATATTATATTTCTAAACTTTCATAGTAGTTGCCTGTAAAATCTTGATTTCTACTATAACACGTTTTTGTCGCAAATGAGCGTTATGTTGTTTAAGTTGATTTACTAGATGGAATAACGGAGCGTCATTGTCACATGAGTGACAAAGCTCTTAATGAGAACTAAAAAAAACATTTTTCAGAAGTCTACCTAGACTTTTACAATCGTTGAAAGTGCGAGAACTTTCTCGCACGCACGCACTTGCGTGCGAGAGGGAAGCGAAAAAACGCCCTTAATGTTATTTCACTGTTCCAGAGCACGTGGAGCGACGAGTACTCCCGGAAGTACGGGAGCGCCGGCGCGGGGCTGCCCGCCTGGCAGGTGGCTCGCTTCGGCCGCCAGATCCTGGAGGGGCTGCTGTTCCTCAAGGACAAGGGGTTCCCGCCTTTCCGCCATCTGCACTCTGGCAACATTATGGTGCAAAATGGCGTGGCTAGGTTAGTTCGATATCCTTTACCTGTACTTCCTGCCAGGTTGGTGGCAGACAGCGAATAATTGTGACATATGGGGAATGGAGAAGACCTAAGCCCAGCAGTGGGATAGTAAAGCTTAAAAAAACAATATTATAAATGTTGTGAAAGTGTGTTGGTTAGTTTGTTCTTTCGCACTGCAACAAATCGAGGTGATTTTCAACATAAAGTTTATGGGTCGGAGAGTAACATAGGCCATTTCTTTTCCCCTCAGAAATGCTCGGTTTCAGTTAAATAGATAAGGGAGTATTACGCGGACAAAGCCGCGAAAAAAGCCTCGTTTGCAATAAA
>DWLO01002696.1:0-12088 GCA_018245335.1 Dalla quadristriga | reverse complement strand
ATGTATTGTTTAAATTTCGGTTAATACATCACGGCTGATGAGTAATGTTTATTAAAGGTTAGTCCACAGGATTAATCGGCTTCCACATTATTTAAATACTGAAAGTGACCTAAAAATTTTTTTCTTCCATTCAAACAGTTGGCACGCGAAGTGAACGATCTAAAACAGAAATGTGCAATGAACGTGTGCACTCACGCGATGCAACGATGCGCGGTAGTACGATCCATCACGCGACAGGTCAACAGTCAACACACATGTAATCATCCTTTTTGTACTAGTAGACCTATTAGTGCAAAAGCCATTACTGCGCTTTCAACTGAACTACAATTTTCGTTTCGTTCCGTGAGATCCGTCACATAATGTCATGTCTTAGCTAACCTTTCCATGAGCTCCATGTATTCTCACTTATTAAGCAATAACAGTTGTCAGTAATAATTAAATAAACGCAGAAAGTATAGTTAAATGTTGCTTCCACTGAATACTATGGTCGTAACTAAATTATTATTAGTGCCTAATCAATACAAACATTATACTTATTCTTAAAAAAAATATTTTACAAATTATACGATGCTTCCTATTTCACACCATTGACCTAATTATTGCAAAAACACTGACACCACCTTAGATTAACATTCAATCAAAAAAGCATAATTGAATATAGCGGAATTCTTATTGACTACGTCTCACTATCACTGTTGTTGGTTATTAAATGTACATGATACAATAATTGTAATTGTGTGAATGCATGTTTATGTGTATTTGCATCTAGCCCATTTTTTTGTGACAAGAAGTATAAGCGTACCGTATCTATCTATTGGTTTTAATCCAAGGATAGCCACTCACTTATTTTTTTAAATATAGCACCTAATGGGATAATCGTGAACAAGCTTCTTATTTAATTGTTTAAGTTTAAGCTTTCGATCAATTTTTCATGATCATTGCGTCATGGATACTAATTATACTTATTACGCTGTGCTAATACTGTTAATATTTTTGTATTTTTAAGTGAACATTCTATGAAGATTGAATATTAAAGATTACTTAATGAAGTTTAGTATAATAGGTTTCTTAAAAGGGAAAATTAATCTTTCTAGTAACAGTAAACTGGCTTAATAACTATATAAACAACCTACTTCCTCAGCGGCCGTCTGCAGGGTTCGGCATTACATGGTACATTACTATCTACCACGTTGCTCCAGTGCGGATTAGGGGAGGAGCGGGTAGTGACCGACCGTAAGTAAGTGTCAGAAGGAGTTTGCCAATCAATTACTTCCAACACAACAAGCTGGACTATGAGTGGATCAATGTAGACCACTCACAAATAAAACTGCAATGAATTTATCTACTTTCGTAAAATAACAAAAAACTTTGTCACTTTCGCTTACAACGAGTTTTGAACATTTCGTGATTATTACGAGATGATAATTTATGAAAAGCAGAAATGTACCGCAGAGTTTTAATTCCCTTTTTTTAATTTAAAAAATATTATTATTATACACTTGACTGCAGCAAAAAAAAATGTACTTGCAAAGACTTTAAAAAAATGCTTACGATAGTTTAATTAAATTAGTTTAAATGTTGGTAACAGTAACGGTAAGGAAAGTGATAATAACATAATATCTAATACAAAGGAGCTTTAGGTACACCCGTAATTTTGAATTGAAATATAAATTAAAGTAGGTATTTACAAACTAAAAATATCTTAGTAGGTATAACAAACGTTGTCTTAGAAACTAAAACAAAAATGGGTTTATTACGTAGATAGTATTTGATAGGTACATGCAAATTTATAGATATAAAAAGAAATATAGAATATTTTGTTGTATAAATATTTTTAATTGCATGCCACCCGTAATTAAATTACAAAGTCTTCATTCTCACTATTTATCAGTCCGGTAATAAAATTATAGAGATAATGTGTCGGAAATAAATACCTGCAACTAGTACTGCATTCTTTTTTTAATGGCAAGGCTATTGTTTAAAAAAGTTTCCTTGTCATTTGCGGGCTGTTAAATGGCATGCCATAAACGTTTTTTAGACGCGAAACGACGTCGTGTAAAATATCACTAAAGGGCAAAAAAGGAAAACTTTTTCGGCGACTTCCTAGTCCATCGGTAGTCAGAACGATCTAGTTTCGATTTCGAAATCGAAGATTTGACATTTTAAGAGACAGATAATCTTTCTATTCGTTCTCTGGGTATTGAGTCTTGATGTACATGCCACACATGACAGAGGGAATTCGGGGGAATTAATGTGGGGGTGTGCATGAGTGGCTTGGTGTATATTATATGAATAATACTTATAGATGTAAAAAACAAATCCTATCCGATAACACTAATATATACAATGTTTGTTGAAATAAAAAACCAAAAGATACGACGTTTGTAGAAGACAGAAACGTTTGAAAGGTTATCAGCTGCTTATTGCGAGGCCATGCACCTATTAGCACATTCCAATAATTTCGTAATCTGTAATTCGATCATGAGTGACAAACACCCCTTACAACTGCGTCTATATAATATGTTGTATCATTAATTTCACCCTGCAATTGATTTACCTTCTAGACAATTTTCAGAATGTGAAATACTAAAATTAATACCTTCACTTAATACTTTTGTAATTTTCAAGGAAACATCTTCAAGCCATCAACTACTTTGAGACACTTTCATATAAAATACAATTCATAGTAAAATACAAATCCCATCCGACTTTAAAGTCTAAGCTCACAAAACGTAAAAATTTAGATTTTAAAATATAACATTTTAGTAACTTGAGTTAATAATTTTTATTATGACAAACCTGAATTTATTCAATCAGATTGATGGGATATGAACCCCTGGTAAAACACAGAGGCTACTGTTTTTTTTTTAATCATTCCTCAAAGCCTTGCATTAGTGATGAAAGATTGTATGGAAAACTTTGTTTTTACGACTGTTTGTCAGTGCCAAAAATGTACTTTAAATATCATTAATCGCTAGTACTTGTTGTTTTAGTCGGGATTAATTTAGTTTTAATATAACAAAGGAGTATTTTTTTAAATTTCATTAATTTATCACACTTCAGTAACATTATGTCATACAAATGTCAACATAATTTTTCTTATGATATTTTTTATTATAAACTTTTAGAAACCAAACATAAATGAAAGAGAAACAAACCATGTGTAGTAATTTTTTTTATCTGTTTAAAGATGCCCATTTCTTTTATAAAAACACACTTGAAACACCAACTCAAATTAGCACTGCACAAAAATGTCTTTTCACTTGTATAGAGAGACAAACGCGGCTACTGTCGACAAATCACATTTAGATCTGAGATAACTTTCTACGGGTCTCCCGCCAAAAACACTGTTCCTACCATACCACCATCGGGGACAAGACTTTTCCCTCACATGAATCAAGTATTTACCAACTACAATTACGTTACTACGAGTACGTTACGCAAGGGCAGGGCATCTCTACTATTGTATGCCCACAAAGGATAGGCTGCTGTAAGCTATTTTATATCATGTTGTTTGTATAGCAACAGTATAAAAATAAACGTATTTCATTTCATTTAGTCTAATGTCTTTACAATATATTGTTCTGTTGCGCAATTTTCACAAAATGGCCCAGGTATCTACCTACCTACTACGTGACTACAGTGACGAAATATTGTGTTTTCGCACCGTAAATAGGAAAAATCAGAACGACTATTTTAAACCTACCTTTATTATTTATACCTACTAAATATACCTAAATATAATACAATGAATTACGACGTCCGTAATATACTTCCGATATACTTCTTTTAAGCGAATAGGTTTAGTATACACAGTAGTAGTACACATAAGTGTTATGGTGGGAATGTGTGTATTTATGTATAATTACTATAATTACTTACTATACGGTAATGGTGCGTACACATCTGGATAGATATTTGTCCTGTTTACCCATTCTGAAGGGTCGTGAACAGTGTGTCTTTTGTCTTCAAATTTTACATCATTTGTCTTTTTTCTTAACAATACATTAGTTTCGCAATTTGGGCGTCCATCAAATGTATTTACTTTCATCAAGTCGTCAAGTGATGAGGAATTACAACATTTTAATTGTGATAACTTTTCGTCTATTCTTTCATTTAATGTTGTATGTTCTACTGAATTTTGATAAGTATCACACTTAGGTTTGTTGCGTAGCTGTTTTACTTTGTAATCATCTGTTTGTTTGACGGCATCAGTATTATCAATTACGGGTACGTTTAAGGTTACGTCACTATCATTTAAACCATTACCAATATTATTTTGTGGATTTATTTTTCTAGGTAAGATTTCAGGAATTGCAGTACAGGTTGTACTGCTATTAGTAGTTGAGAAATAATTAGAATTTATTTCTGAAATATCGGTCTCTTTTAAGTGTTTTATCTCACTCTTATCGCATGATTCACAGCTGTCGGAATCGCATTTTGAAACAGACTCATTTGGACTACTTTCTTTTGAAAAATATGCAGCATCAATATTTTCTTCAACGTCATACGTATCTTCATTGGTATCGTAAAACAAATTCTTTTTAACAAATTTATTCAAAGCTATTTGCGACTTTGATAAAGATCCGGAAATCGGGACATCACTGAAAAAGCCATCGTCTTCATGGTACAATTCCGACGTGCTAGTACTTGGAACAATATTATACATTGTATGTTGCTGATTTTCTTCCATTTTGCACTATAATATTTTATAATATAACACACTGTTAATATAAACACTTCACATCACTGTAGGTTGCGACAAACTGAAGTGAAGATAAGATTAGCACATATTTATCACTAGAAATATTTGAGATATCACTTGTCAATAGTCAATAATATAAAGCAGGGTACGCCTCAGAATCTCATGCGCGACTATAATACGATATTAAGCAACAATACACACCGTTCACGAACAGGAAGCTTGACGAACTATTTACAATAAAAAAAACTGTGCCGACAAGTTTAGCGAGTAGTCGATTTGAGTGACGTAAAAATCTCGGTAAGTTATAGTAATCGTCGAAGTATTTTATAAGTCGATAATATACGAAGCGGGCTACTGTGCTAGGGACCACGCACGTTCGCGACGGTCAGACAAATAAGTGGTGTCGATTGTTTTAAACAAAGGCCATTGTTTCTTTTTTTGTTCGCAAAGATTATAAAGATTGAGATAAACGTAAGTAGGAGCTCTCACGATATGATAATAAGTGTAAATGTGGAATGAAAGTGCAAAAGACAACACTAAGGAGATTATCGATATTTTTGATCGGGTACTTTTCACGTTCATACTGTTTATCGATAATTTTTTCTCCCATACTAGACAACCATCTTGAGTCCCAGTTTAAATATAAAGAATTTTTTTAACAAACAACATACCTGTGTCGGAATAACTGCCATAGGATAATCTTCTAGGAGGCTCCGGAGCAGAGTCGGTCTCTAATAGGATACAACAAAACAGGACAATAAGGTAAAAACAAAAAAAAAAGATTTCGTTATGTGAAGAACGAAAATAATGTAAAAAAAAGAGACCTCAAATTCTTTATAATAAAATCCCGCACTAAGATTAAATTGTATCGGAAATTAAAATTGTATATGAAGGAACTGATAATGGTAATGTTAATAAAAGTTCATTTTATTGTCAACTTAAATATATTATTGTGCTTTTTAAAAGCTTGGAGTAACATTGACAACTTTTAAATTGAGATCACACGTGGGAAAATATCAATATTAGATTTAGATTTATCATGAGATACATCATCAGATTTTAACACTAATTAGCGAAACTACTTATATATTAAAGCAAAATATTGATTTCAGTATTAAAGTAATAATCATGTATTCATACTTTTCATTAGATATTCACATAACGAACATCAATTTAGTAAAAAAATATTCTTAAAATAGTGACTCCAAAATTAAACAAACATTTTTCATGTATTATTGTAACAGTTCAAATATTAACCTTGGAATTTGACTGTGTGTCGCGATGGCGTGATGAAGGGCGCCAGGCGGTAGGGCCACGCCGTGGGCGGCGGGCGAGGCGGTGCCCGGGGCGGCTCGTAGCGGCTGGCAGGACGGTGTACCGATGGATCAAATGCTTGCTTAGCCAATGTTTCATTTTTAAGAATTGAACTTAATTTGACAGGCTCCTTCGTTGCCGATGGTTTCAAGTCCTTTTTCACTGGAGATATCTGATTTTTGTCAAATGGAATTGAATCTTTTACTGGTACATAATTATCTGCAGGTCTCGGGTAACGGTGAGCAACCCACGGTCCCGCCAAATAAGGTGCAATATCTTGAAGCTCGCTTACATCTGGCGCCGATAAGTATACGGGGCCAAGTAGTGTCATAGCCTCAAATCTTCTGCGAATACGTTCTACCTCTCCCGGTCGACATTCGAATGCCTCTTCTGCTGATCTCGATCGTGGTTCCCCACGCTTACGTAACGTCGCTAACTTTGATATGATATCTATATGTGGCATAAATCGGTTAGCTGATCGAAGTGGCACGCGTGCCACAGGCAATATAGCTCTAACTCGTTCCCGCCGAGAAGAAGTTAAATGAGGCCAGTTATTATTGATGACGTTACGGACAATTTCCGGGTCGCTACGGTGACGTCGCAGCACTGCGCCGGCTGCTGATGGCGAATCGAAGCGTCTGGCAAGACGTCGTACTTCTCCCTCACGCGCCAGCTTAAGATATGCACGCCAATAGCGCTCCGGGTCGGGGGACGGACTTCTACTGCGCCAGATTGTCTCGTCGCTGGAGTAGCGTAGCGTGTCAGGCGTACGTCTATCGCTAAGGTACACTTCCGAATGCGGCGAGGGCGATCTTGAATATAGGTCAGGTTTTAAAGGTAGTGACAAGTATTTGTTTTTTTCACTTTCACCAAATAATTCTTTAATATTTGTGCAAGATTGTGATTGATAAATTTGACTGTTCTGCGATTCAGTTTCTTTTGGGGTTTTTTTAATATCCGTGATATACTTTGGTTCAACGTGATGATCCTTTGGGTTTTCTTTAGTATGGTGTGTGGTTTTAGTTTGTTGTGATGTATTTCGCACAGATTCAAAGTATTCCACTTTTTTCTGAACCTCTTTAGTGGGGCTTTTACAAATTACCGTCTTATTAGAAACATCTGAACTACCAGTTTCCGTTTCACTTGCCGATGACTCTGTTTTGTCAGTAGGATACACCAAAAATCTTTTTGGTTCTGGTATTATACATTGTTCATTTGGTTTAATTATGCTGTTATCATTTGTTTTTATACTTGGTAAACTTTCGTTTTCGAATTTATTGTCTTTTTCGTTTGATATTATTTCTTGCTTTAATGAAAAAGACAAAGTATCTAATTTATTAATTCGGTGTAACACTTCTTTGCTAAGAGTTTGAGAAATTTTCTTTTTTTCATTTTCGCTTAGTGCCATTTGCATTTTGTTAACATTGTTTTTAAGCTCCTTTACGGAGGTAATAGGACAACTTATGGCTGCTATTGATTGGGATTTGCTAAGTTCTTTTTCACGCGTAGGCAGTTGCGGAGAAATCATTGAATTACATCGCACATGTAAGGAACGCTTTTCAATATTTTTAGTATCCTTTACATCTATAGTGTATTTATCAATATCTTTTTGGGAATTTGATTCTATTTCTTTACTGTATATGGCATTCAATTGACTTTTTAAAGCATTTACTTGATCAATGGACAAACTACTCCACAACCGATTTCCAAAACCAATTCTTTTTCTGAGTTCACTTAATGTGTCAGACTGTAATGACATAATGGGTTTGGTGATGACACGAATCTCACGATTTTCGGGTCTGTTTTTTCTGTTTATGTTAAAAGCAGTTTCTGCAACACTAGTTCCTCGCCACAATGGCTTATAAGAGTCTTTAGATTGTAACTGTTCTAAAGCATGGTTTTCAACATTAGTTTTTTGTTGGAGCTCTTCTTTGAGATCTTCAACAGATTTTTCTTTAACGCGTAGCCCCCTGTCTTTATCATAGTTCCATCGAAAATCTTTTAAATCTCTTGGATAAAACAAAATATCGTTTTCGCTCTGAGCAGTTTTAAGTTTACTATATAAGTTATTTAACTCCTCTTCGGCCCTTTCTATTGCTCGTATTTTTTTCCAACGGTCAAAATCAATAATTTCCTCATGTTTTCTTCTGTGACGCAGATCAGAATTAGAAGTGGCTCTTTCTAGTTCAGCAACTCTTTCTAAATAATTGTAATATCTATTTAACTCACGAAATCGGTCTGATCTAGCTTTTGTGTTATGAATATCAAGAATATATTCATTATACTCAGGATCATTTTCATTGATATAAAAGTTTCTTCCAGAGAATTCCAACGTTCCGGTATCACCATAAATACATTTTTGATCAGCGTGATCTGCACTACGAGTTCGTAATGATTTTTTTCGTATGTTATCATCGTGCATTTTCCCCTGTGTTCGAACGTTATGAATACGTCGATAAGATGGAGACCTGATAGATACAGGTGATGTGGACTGACTTCTGCTTGTGCTTATTCTTTTTTGCTTTAAAAATTTTGGTGACACTGGCCGTGATGTTTGCGAAAAGTAAATTGTAGAAGGGATATTATCCTCCACCTGTGACTTGCCACTTTCTGATATTTTCATAATTCTTTTGACTACGGTTGGAGAAATTGGACGAACTGTCTCGGTGAAAATAGTTTTAGTTGGTATGGATGTACATTTACTAATTTTTTTAGATGTATTTTTGTACGAAACATCAGGCGATAGCTTTCGTTTTGGTTGTAAAACAAATAATTTGTTGGGTGATACAGACCTTTTAGAAGGCGATTGTTCTTTATAACTCTTATGAAATATTACCGTCGGTGATTTAGGACGAGATGTCTGAGAGAAATACATTTTATTCGTAGGAGGTTCGCTTATACTGCGGTTTGTAGATAAAGATGCGACAGAACAATTTTCATTTTCACATTCTAGTAGACTTTCGAATTTACGAATTTTCCCGTCCATTCTTCCAGGCCATGAAATTGAACGGGGACTCGTCGAGCGCGCTGGGCTCGGATATCTATCCCATAATTTAAAACGTGATAGAGTTACGGGTTTTCTATGTATCAAATATGTGTTTATGGAATTCGATGAACTGCAATAATTTTGAGGGCAACTTTGAAAAAAGTTAGCCTTTTGAAGCACCGTGTTGGGTGTGTGTGGTTCTACTTCGTATTTGGATGAAGGAATTTGAGCTTTCCCAAGAAAAAGGTGTTGAAAGAAAGAGTCTGAAATTAAAGCATCTCGTGTCTCTTTTAGTTCCTTTGTATTAATTCGAACTGTGTTAAAATTATCACCTGAATTAAAATTTGATTTTTCATTCAAAACATCACCAAGTTGGTTGGTCGAATTAATAACTTTACTTGGGATTATGTCATTTTTCTTAACAGGTTTTGCTTTGACAGTCTTTTTATTATTTTTATTCACATCTTTGTATCTTGTGCTGCATACTTCATGGCAAGGTACACTTTTAGGTCGCATTATTATGCTTTCTAATGATTTTTTCTTCTTCAAGCTAGTTACAATAGCTGTTTTAATTTGACTTTGCTTTTTTGAGGTTTGGGAAATATTCGACGCAGACTTAGATAATATATTTGACGTGTTTTGGAGTGAATTATATCTGGAAGATCTAGTATCATTTTTATCAGTTGAACTGGTAACATATTTTGTGACCATATTAGTATTTTTCAGTTTTTGAACTTTTTCTGATGTCCTTATCATATCTCTGCTCTTATGCGTAGAACTAGGGGGAGATATTTTTATTTGGGGCATTATCGTACTTTTAGCATTATTTATTTTAGGTAAAGTTGTATTACTACACTTCGTATGTGGTTTTGATTTTGAAATTTCGATGGGCTCATTTCGTTTTTGAGCACTCCATAACTTGTCTAAAGTAGTAACTTTGTCCAATATATTGGATATAGGTGTTCTTCGTCCAGCACCACCTTCTATTATTACTGATGATTTTGTTTCACCTTTACTTCTTGAAGTGTTAGAATACTCTGTAGGCAGAAATGTTCTCCTCGGTGAACCGAAACTGCTTGTACCAATATTTCTAGTATCATTTTGGACATTTTTAGTTATGTTCTGAATTGAAGATGTACTTTTCTTTCTGTTAAGTATTGGAGGGGCTGATGTAGACATTGGCCTGATCTTACTTAGTGTATTATTCTTATTTGCTGTGATTGATATAAGACTGTTCTTCGTTATGACGTGGGTGTTCTGTCTATTAAGTTTATGACTTATTTTGTCCTTAAGAAAAGTAACATTAGATTGGTCTTGTCTCGGCCGCAAAGGTGATACTGACGTCGATCTTGTAGAAGTCACAAGTTTTAGAGTTCGACTGTTTTTGGAAGAAATTCTTCGTGGGGGTGCGGGTGGATAGTCGGCAATGCTATTTTGCATATCATTTATCTCTTTTCTCTCCTTTGTGTAGACATTTCTTTCAATATTTGTTACTGGATAACAAATGACTTCCTGGATTCTAGGATTTTTCTTGTGAACTCTTATCTTCGTCAATGTAGAAGATATCGGGATATATTCTATTTCCGATTCGTCTGTGGATTTTCAACCACTTGTTAGTCTCTTTTTTTCTTCTTCATTTTCGTTAGACGTGAGTAAAACGTGGCTCATGTGCTCCTGTCATAAATAATCGCGTGTAAAGCTTATTCAAATACTATTTGTGATACTACAATAGTTTATGTGGTTGTGAAGTTTAATTATATTGCAAGTGTGAAAAATACATTAAAATACATTACGGTGTTTGTTTTAAGTTTGGAGTTTACTTAGATCATGCAATTTACCTCTATATGCAGCAATGTTTCGCCCCAGCACCTTGTTATTCCGTTGTATATATAGATACATGCTTAGTTTAAATATCGGCTTACCTGAATTGTACTTCGTAATAGACTAATGCGTACATGGTAGATTCATTACATTGTTGTCATTAAGTTCGGCCTTGTTCGCCTATGGACCATATTATAGAACACTATATCTACCACCGGATAATGCAGCGTCCCTGACAGTGATTTGTGAGAATAATGACAACGATGAGAGCTCTACCGTTAATACTATGCTGTTTAAACATAACAGGTAATTTGAATGAAGCACCGCTTGTAAGTATTAACAATGTTAGTAGATATATACCGACACCAAAGCCAAAAACATGCCCATAGAGTAATTGTTTTGTAATTTCAATTTATTTTGATTTCACATTATGCCAAAATATTGCGTATCATATGAATAGAGTATATAGTAGAATAACTAGACGTATAATATGCATCTTTGTAAAATATTGATGCCATAAATTTTTGCTAAGTATATTATATTGACGTTATTGCAACGCAATATCAAATACCAGTTGATATTGTTAAATACATGCCGTAGAAAATAGACGAGAATAGAATTTATTGCAAAATTACACTATACAAAATAAATATCCAGGATCCTTTAAGACTGTATACAGACTGTTCCTTCATTAAAGTTATTAGGTCACATCTACAAGCAACATACCTTGTCTAGGCGGAGCGGGGGATCTGAAACCCCTAAGAGGTGGTTCTCCTCCCGCTTGTAGGTCCTTGTAGGCAGCTCGTCTTTCGGCTGGGGAGAGAGGTGCCTCCCCGTCTTCACGACGTCGGAATATGAGCGTCGAGTCAGATTCATAGCCAGATTCTTTCAAAGCCCTGTATAAATATAACGAGGCTCTTGTTATGTGTTTATCATGTGTCTTAGGTAGTAATTTCTACGAATGTTTCTATAAAAAAGAAACCAATGTCCAAACGTCCACTGTGCAATTTATTAATCACAATTTTGCTTTGATTTAAATTCACTTGGATAGGCCACTCTAACTGTATAGCTAAAATTCCGCTAATTTGACATAAATATTATGTTTTGGAGTAATTCCGTGAACTTTTAAATATATTTTTAGACAAAATTGGGCTATACAATAGGATTATAAAACTAAACTACTCGTAACTAAATTAAATCTAAAAAAATAATCTTTTAATTTTAAAGTATCAAAATTTAATTTTGATGAATTTTACAGGACT
>DWLO01002695.1:0-12095 GCA_018245335.1 Dalla quadristriga | reverse complement strand
GGCGTCTATAAGGGGAGGCCTATGTCCAGCAGTGGACCTCTAAAGGCTGATGGATGGATGGAAGTTTGTCCGGAGCAAAAACACATTAGAACTAAAGAGACCCATGATACACTGTCTCAACTAAGAAGGAGAATTTCATTGTAATTTCAATTTATAATCATTGATGACGTTAACAGATGCCTGTGAGTATGCGTAACTCAATCCGAGCCTATGTCTTAGTAGGTCTGTATATCATTAAGGGGATGTATGAAACAGATCGCACTAACCCGCTTAGCATATTACGCGATACATGAAGTCAATGCACTGTTACGTACCAAGCATGCGACGTTGACCTAGGGCTGTGGAGCGATAAGGGTGATTTACCCCTCACTCAACCCTGACGCGGGGTTAGTAACTCATGTTTTAAATGGAAAACAGGGAAATTAATAACACTTAGGAGGGTTTCTATTGTTAACGTGAGGGTTGTATGAAGACGTGTGCCAGTTTTATTTATTTGTTTTTTAAATTGGTACCTACCCTACCTGCTACTTTTTTATAAGTAAGTGTCTTCGATAACTCCTCAATGTTAGCTCCAAGGTCCCTGAATATATTAGGGTGTATTAAATATTAATAAATTTAAAAAAAACTCCGCTACCTTCAGGTTGTCTAGAATAAATCGCTAAGTGATAAGACCCCTTTACCGCGCGCAAATCTATCGTAAGCTTTTTTGTAAAACTGTTGTTTATTTTTTATGGTGCAATAAAGAGTATAATAATAATAAATTGGCTAACATTTAGTGGTTCAATTCAGTTCTATGTTTCGTTTCGTGTTTCTACTAAAGGATTCGTGAGTATTCATTTTTAGTCGTTAAGGGGCTCCAACCCACTTTGCTTTATCGGCCTTTCTCGACTAGTCTTGGTCCAATGCGTGAGCCTTTCTCAAGACCCACCGACGAGCACCAGCGCGCGTCGCGTTCTGCGTTCGCGTACGCCGCTTGCGGCTGGATTGCGAACGCTATGTTATACAATATCGGTTGCAACTCATAAGGACATAAATAATTTGCATCTGTAATACTTCTGTAACGAGAGCTAACGATCCTTTCAATAAAGTTTCAAGCCTTACTTGTCGAGCAAACCTACGCCTACTAGAGTAATATATTTATACGACAAAAACAATCTTTCTCTCCGGTACAGAATACTAAAAAGAACATAATTACTCTACAGAATCAAAGTAAATTCCCAACACAATCCCAGATCAATATCCCAGAAATGCTCGCGTTTCAAGAAAGCTGGTTCCACTGTAACATCGTAATTCTTGCAAGTTTAACGACAGGTAGAGAATGAGCAGGATAAACGCAGCGAGAGCTGCATCTCGGATGCGTTGGGTGGGCGCCAGCCCCGACGGGGGAAACAAACAGTGGAAAACAACAGACGAACGGAAATAAATGCTGACGTATGCTTTCGGATTTGAAATGAAATGTCGAATTCCATTTTTGGACCATTCGCTTGAAGAGAAATTCACAAATCCGTTTCGGTGTTAAATGGACTGAGGGGATTTTGCAGTGATTTGGCGACGACATATTTTATGTTATGTTCTCACGACCTACACAGACTGAGCTCAACTCACCTTGGGAATGTTTTTGTGATTCGCCAAGTACCTAAAGGCTGAACTGATTGCACTGCTGCAAAGATATTGCTTGAATGTGTGTGTGTCACTTTCAAACTTAGTATCCTACAAAGTATCAAGTGTTTTTCCGGAGTTCAAGCGTTTTTGCGTGACAAAGTAACAAAGTCCATCGTTACAAACTATGGCATTAATAGATTATAGTTACGGAACGGGTGATTTTTTTGTGAAAATTCCTAAAATAGGGGGTTGAAACTCCACGCCACTGCCTGTTTGTAGTTGTTGGGGATGTCAGTCAATGTCATGGAGCTGCAAACGGATCCGACGCTATCGGATATCGGAAATAAATTTAGCGTCTAACCTGTATAATAGTTTCGGACAGGTATACGTGTTGACTTTAAAAAATAGTTGCAAGTTCATTTATATGATTTTCTAAAATAAAGCGATTTTCAGTTGGACCTGTACCATGTAAGTATGTATGTTATGAATGTATTCGCGAATATCTCCACAACCACTAATCGTATTCCGATGCGGTTTACACTAATCGATGTAGCTTTTGGGAAGATTCTCAGGTAATACATAAGTATCGTTCTTTTAAATAAACTTCTAATAATATGCATAAAAAATTAAGGCGGTTATTTTTTCTGAGACGAAACCATATTTGTGGATTTGTTATACATATCCGTGCATCCGAGGAGCTGAGGTGAATGGCAGCGGCAGTTTAAACTTAGCGCTCAAACTTCATTAGAGCTTATATCACAACAGCGATAAGTAAGCTCGTTAAGGGAGGTAGGTAAACATAGCCCTTTCACGTTCCTCATTAAGTGTCATGACTATGATCGCGAATAAACGCAAAGTAAACATGATTTAAGCAAAGATAGCCGAGCGGTTAAGAGTTGGGGTTCCTACGCGGTAGTCTGGGGATCCAATCCCAGGCACGCACGCACTTATGACTTTTCTTAGTTGAGTGGGCTTTAAGTAATTGAATATCATCTGCTTTCGGTGAATGAAAACATGGTGAGGAAACCTGAGTCTCCATAATGTTCTCAAAGGCGTGTGAAGTCTGCTAATCTGCACGAGGTGAACTATGGCCTAACCCTTCTCGTGCTGAGAGAAGACCGTGCTCATAATGAGCCGGTGATGGGTTCTGAATCGTGAGGACACACTTATCACGCTTCACAGCTTAAACTAGTGTTCTAATGTCTCTCCAGTCAGTTCGTATTCACATTCTAGCGGTATGAGCATGCGTATAAGCATGATTGGTTTAGCTACAATGGTGACCATCACTTATAATGTGGTCCATTTAAAATTGACCAACCAACTTATATAGACCAACATGGCGATCTTTTGCTAGAGTTGTCGCGCAGAGCCAAAACCGCAGCTTTTGTGTGCAATACGTGTTGCTTCACACATGAATGGTCCATTCAAACGAGAATTTCGAGTCGCTTATTTAGTCTAACACGAATGAAAATTGCTCTTATTATTTTGGGGTTCCCTTGTCATATATCAAATAACGTAACTTTTAGCCATCCATCTTTTCAGAAGAGAAAAACTTGCTACATATTAAGGTCACGCAAACTATGGCTAATTACCAAAGCGCAAAGCGATGATGAATATAATTAATATTGATTGCAAACTACAGTATACCTACGCTACAGTTATTAAGGCCCGTCGCCACAGATTAGGTAAAAGCCGCCACATTCAGAATTCCCATTCGGAAGCCCCCGATTCCGATAATTCGAAATTTGAATTTAGGAACGATTCGGGGTCTCAACGAATGGATTTCCGAAGTCATACAACATCTATAAACTTATCTCAATCGTAAAGCCTTCCATTAGAAACTGTCTCTGGTTTTTCCCTGAATTCAAATGTATGAACGGGTGAATGAGTGTGGCTGACCTAAATTGATTGTCCAGTTAATTCTTACGGAACCTTAGTTCAATGCGTGCACATACCGCTTGGTTTCGGTACGCAGACAACGTGTTAATGTCGACAATTTACCTCCGCTTGCTAACAGGCATTGTGTTACGGCTAATTAGCGAGAGAACTTCGCAGCTCGCCAGTAAATGGGCCTTAGAGCATCACTCCGTCATATTTACACACAGCTATGTACTGGCGTAATTGTCCTCAAGACATTGTTTGTGATAGTGTCTTGTTTAGCTACAAGTGCCGCTTTAGCTCGTATGAAAAGAAAGCCCCTTAAATATTAGTTCGTCGGCAGCAAAAAAATATTCGTGATCTGATCAGTGTCTGGAGTTGTGGAAACGTGAAAACAATTTTGACAATAATATCCGATGATTTACTAATTGTAGCTTTATTATAACGAGGCAACATTGTTTCTGTCTTTCCTGCTGCAGCTACAACAATAAGGAACTAATCTGAAATCGCTTACACTAATGGACACGATCAAATGCCAGCCACCTTGTGAATGATAGGATCAACAAATGACCGGCAATGCACGATGCAAGTCGCAACTACGACTTATCACCGCGAATAGAGATCCGCTCCCCGATAATTTGCGTCGGTTTCCTTCCATTAGTTGCACAAGAATTCCTTCCACGTACGATCGCGGACAGGAATAATCTATCGGACAATTCCCAGGTGTGGCAGTACAAGTGCGAGCGCTGATGAGTGCTGTCCAGTAAGGGGGTCACGGTCCGCATTCCTTGCGCGTCTACACCCTGCGGAGACCTACATGGAATATCTTAAGCGAAGCCCCACGGACCGATCGAACGGCAGTGGTCACTTCGACAGCTATTCATAATTAAGAACTCTTCGGAGAAGGGTCGTTGCGCAATTAATAAACGAAGCGATTTTTAAAGGATAATAATTGTTGTTAGTCCATCGATAATGGTTACCGTAGTCCAGGCCACGGCTAAGTTGTTTGAGAGAAGTTCGTATTTAAGAGTAAGTACGCTTCATTTTTACTATTTACTGATTATTAAACCTTTCCTACCTACCAACCCAACCGTACCTTATTCTCTTCTACTCAAATATGGACTCTAAAATGCAGTAATTTAAAAATTCTTATAACGTTTTTTTCTACGTCAACGTTTGCCCAAATAAGGAATTTAACAGTAACCAAATCATATTTTAACATTTGTTTTACAATTGTTACATATTGTGTTATGTGTAGCAAATATTTGATGTTGACCTTCCAGTTATACTTGTTTTATTGTAGCGTCATATCTTAATACTAATACTAATACTACCTAATACTAATAAGAACTTTTTTTTACCTATCGTGACTCTACCATATCGTGAGGCTATGGATGTTTGAGGTCAAATATATCACGAAAGGCCATTTTCACGGGCATGTGTATGTATTAATTTTGATAGTAATGTGCAAATATTGTATGCTGGTTAGCCCAAAGTAATCAAACAGTTTTGCGAGCGGATTACAAATTTAAAAAATAATAACATTCCGTTGCACAAACGTCAGAAGCTAGTAGCCACTCAGCCGGTGCAATCTTCGGAGATAAGAGTCAGCTGGGGGAAAAGTGTGCCATCATCGGGATGGTACATTTTCTCGCTCGCATTGTTAGAGCCACTCGAAGCTGATAGTAAGGGTAGGCGGAGAACGCATGCGCGGCTCCCAAGGACACGCACCGCGCCTCAGTCCGGCGGGAGGCAGCGCCGCGGCCGCCTGTCCCTGGACGAATCCGCGCCGCGGAGTGCCGCAGTCCGCCTGCCGCATGCCAGACCCCGCCGCAGCCCCGGCTCCGGCCCGCAGAGCGACCTTAAGCACCGAAGCCCCGCGGTCGCTACGATTCAGTCTCGTAATTGGATTTTCTCGTTCAATAGGCAACGTTATGCTGATTTGATTGGCGAGCGCTTTCCGCTTCGATATTTCAGCTTGCTTCCTTCTCTTCCTGTCGAAGCCTCAGCTTTGTGTGTAGTTGCTTCTTTCGTTTTCTAAAATTTATCCAGTATCGATAGGAGGGCGATATGGGGACTTACGTAACGTTGCATTACGAAGTCGTTGGTGCATCACACTGCGATAATGCTATCGGTATGCGAGTGTAGGTTACAGCGCGAACGCTGAGTGTGTGAAGTTCGTTGTGACTATGACATGCTGGGAGAGTGTAGGCCTCTTGGGCCCCTGTGCGCTTCTCACTTCGTCCGACGTCCGGGTGAGTTGTATGGCAAATTATTTCAAGGTCGCACGCACCAGCTAGGATCGCTTGTTGTAACTGTTGGCCTATAAACTGTCCTGTCATCCTCTGGAGTTTGAACTGAACGTTAAAATCATTGAAAGATCGCAACCAAATCCGTTTTCCAGACTAGTTAACATATCGAACGATAAAAATCTGCGAATGGGAATTAATCCTCTGGGGGCTGTGTAATCTTCTATCGATATTAACTAATGATGTAAACATATTCAGACAGACAAAAGGTTTAATAAACATTATCATTATGTGAGACTTATTTTGTATCTCTCCACTGATGAAATCTGTATTTTCGTAAACAATGTTAACTCAAACATCATTTGTTTAATTATTCTCTTTACAACTGTTATGATACTTTAGTCGCGACCGAGATCTCATAGCAGGAGCAGCTCCCTCCTACATAAATATGGTGTCTGTAGAGTTGTTGTCAACAGAAGTGCTTCAGCAAAATGGAGCTTTTGAATTTTGGCATCGCTTGGATAATATTTGGATCACACAAGAAATGGAACCTTTCGACGAAGTAAATCCCGAGCACATATATTCTAAACCACTGTCAAGAGACTTTTATTACATGAAGTTTCCAGAAATACCTAGAAGTGAATCAGAAGAGGAAAACTCTTTGACGGTCAGCGGTTTTAGGATTAAACACCAAGAATGGAAATCAAAGATAGAAATACGAAAATTAGCGTCAAGACGGAGACTTTCAAGCCAATCGAACTACAGTGTTAAACAAAAATCAGATGAAAAAAATAATTCAAAGTCAGACAGCAATGACGAAAGAGTACGAAAGTTTTTAAAACGTCTTATAGATAATATACCTCCACCGCCCTTAGAAGACTTAGTGGATCCTCTTAATGATTCTCTCATAAAACCACAATTCAAGGAAGATTTAAGTGACATAGACTTTCCGGATTACGACAACTTTGAGAAAGACAAGGTTCTTCGACTAAATGATGAACAAAGTTTAATTCAAGCTACATCCACTTTGAAAATGTCGAAACGGAACGTCAGTTTTAGTTTAAATTCACTTAAATCCGAGACAGAGATGAATTCTTGGTATGAATCTATTTATGGGGTATCTGATTTAGTGTCGAGGTGTAAAAATGATAACTACATTTCTTTAAATACTTTACAATCTGTGACAATTGATTCAGACTGTAATATTTCTTGGTCAGAAATTGAGAATATGAGTGGATTAAATGATAGCATTTCAAAAAGTCGGGAATCCCTGGAAAAGATTCTGAGCAAGTCACATGGCGTAGATGCTAAAATAGCAGATCTATCCCAACTGGATGATGAAGAACAATATGCAAAGTTTGCAATCAATAAGTTACATCAAACACTTAGAATTCAAACAGGAATTGCGGATTCTTCGTCTTTGGATAATTTGAAATGTAAACACAATGAGAATCCATTGGCAGCTAAGGCTTTAGAGTCAGATCCCACTTACCATGAAACAATTTATCGTATAACATACAAGGATTCTGACGATGAATTGGTAAATCTAGCTTAATATAGCTGTAACAACGTAATAATTTTTATTGCCTTTTGTCAATAACTACTTAAAATAAATATTTATGATTCGCGTTTTATTTATTTTTATTGACCTAAAATTACTTACTCGTTTCCTACTTATTGAAAGCTTTTTTTCAGTGTCTGTAGTAAGTAGATTTCTGTTGTGTTTTTATTTTCCAAAATCGTTGAAAGACAGCTGTCTTAAAATATTTTTTTGTTTGTTTCAGCCTCCTGAGAACGAATTGCAAAAGAATTCAGATCGTGTGCTCTCTGAGCACGAGTTGCGTGTTCAGAGATCGCTGCAGAAGCTCAATGTGCCAGAATGGTAAGTCCCCAATCTAAATGTTTTCTAGTTCTTGTGTTCTGTTATGTTCTGTTCTTGTGTAGACTAAGGCTCAGATAGACTAAACGCACACAATTCCACGTAAAGCAACAATGCAGCTAGATATTATTATACGGTTAACAAACAACGATTCTATGGACTATAGATTAACGATCGGCAATGGTTTCATTAACACAGAATAGCCTAGATATGTTGAACGCCTTCCATCGACGCAATTATGTACTCATGGTGGGCGAGTCAAATCTCGTAAAATTTTAGCAAATTATGAGTTAAACTACCCTGTCATCCAGAGAAAATGACAATAGCCAAAAAAGGGGATCATTCCAAAATGAACCAGGAACTTTCCGTTCGAATGGTCACAGAAGCACAATCACAACATTAGCTCAGAGAGCTGAAGCCTGCCTGCAGCGTTAATTACGGGAGAATGTCGTCATTGACAATATGTCGTGAAAGGGTATTTAATTAGGTACTGATTTACATCGTATTTAGTATTGTAAACATTACACTTCTAATAAGCAATGCTAATTGACTAATCCGTATCTACCAGAAAGTGATACATTTTTGAGTATATAATATTTTCTGAGCTAGTTTTGGTCACTTGTGCTACAGTCACCTTTTCAATAATACTATTTGACTCGGATTTCGACATTCTTCATACTTTTTATTGCGTCAAAGGTAAAAGTTAGGTTCGCGTGTCAACACGAACATAGCTACAAAACAAAGTCAACGTACCACACTCATTTTCGTGGGCAGGCTTCGTCTCGTAATTAATATTATTGTGCCTTGAAAGTAGGCAAGCGAATTAATTACAAGTTCCTGAAATAGAAATTTCTTTAACGGACTCAGTTATAATTGTAAGCTTACAATGCGATACGTCGGATTGCGATGTTTTGTTGTTTTTTTATTTTTACGTTGTTATTTTTTTATATACTGTTTCATGATTCGGTTATTCTGTGGCTGTAAATTCTGCGACACAATACAAACACGTAGCATCCGAAACAACCTTTATAGCATTTTAAGCATGACAAATGATTAGATTAAAGGATAATGTTGGCCTTATCTCGCCAAGGTCCATCATAGAATTACTTTCTCACAATAGTCACGAGACTGCCGGTCTTTATTGTTATTAACTGTGACCTAATTGTATCTCGTGTAAATGACCTGGCTAGACTTTTGCAGTCGTTAACTATGAGTAGGTAATTTACTAGTAACAGATCATGCCCTAGCCATGCCTATTTTGGTCTAGTCTAGTCCATAGTCGTGTTAGGAATTACTTTTATGATTTCATTTCTTCACACAAATATGCTCGAAATTCTGTCACACATCTGCTGCAATCACCAACCAAATGTGATGGGCAAAACCTCCTATTTTTGGGAGAGGCCTTTAGTTCAGCAGTGGACTATTATTGGCTTGTTATAGGTGTGGTGTTGTAGGATGATGATAATGACTAAATGCTAAAGATAAGCTATAGAGACTCGAGGTTCCTAAGTTACGAGGATTTCCAACTGCGTGAGTTTTTGTTAACCCTGTTTAGCATGTAGCGCCGAGAGCAGTTGTACACGATATCGCTACACAACCTTTACCGATATCCATAATGCCATATCTTGACACGTGTCTGGCTAGAGTGGGTCTGCATACATTAACACGACACTATACACGTTGATAGCAATGATATCTAAAAGCGATGATAGCCTACTGGTTAAGACTACGGCCTACTCGGGGCGTCCGGCGTACAAATCCCAGTCCACCTATGACTTTTCTAAGTTATGTGCGGTTTCAGTAATTAAATATTATCTGCTCATGGTAACATCGTGAGGAAACCTGCATGCCTGAGAGTTGTCCATAATGTTCTCAAGCGTGTGAAGTCTGTCAATCTGCACTTGGCCTGCGTGGTGAACTATCGCCAAATCCTTCTGATCTTGAGAGGAGGAGAAGGAGTTATCACGAGAAAAATACTTTATCTTAAATACTTATGCACTTGCGAGTATCTAGGACAGGAGTAATTATTCACTATAAGAAACCATAGTGATGAAGTAATAATAACTAGGTACAAGAACGCACCAGCCCCTCGCGAGGGCTTCCTCCTACGTAAGCGTCTGTCGGACGCGTCGGCATCAGGCGCGCGCTGGGGCGGCCTCAACTCCAAGACTACATCGCTGGGCAGCCTGGGCGCCAGCCCGCAGCCGCCGCCGCCGCAGCTGTCCCCCCACACTACCAGCTTCGGCAGGTGGTCTACTAGCCGACTTAACTCTAACCAAGTAAGTTTTCCAGCGAATCAACTCACAGTCTCGCAGCTAGCAGATGGTCCACGAGGCAGCTCGTGACAATCTTAACGGACTGAAAAAATAAGCAACCTTGAGTGCATTCGGGAGCTGGTTGCCTTGAGTTTCTGATGGCATGTTAAGCAGTTGGTCCCTGTTGTCTTTCGTGCGTTGTTCAGACATGTCCGGCTAGGGCGTGCGCTGTGGCGGTCTCCACTCTAAGGTCACGAAATTGGGCAGCCTGAGCGCCAACCTGCAGCCGCTTCACCACCAACACCACCAGTTTCGGCCAGTTCTTCAGCTAACTAAGCAAGTATTTCAGTTCCGTGCCTGGCAAATCTACTAGCTGACTTAATTCTGATTAGCTCGGGAACGTATATAGTTCCGGCTTGTGTCAAAACCGATTGACAAGGTCAAGTAACTACTAATGCAAACGAGAGTTGGATGTTTTAAGCTTCGGAGGGCACGTTAAGCAGTCGGTTCTGGTTGCTACAGCGTGAGGTTCGATTATTGTCGTTGGATACTAGTAAGTGGATACCAAACAAACAGTTCCACTAATTTGCAGTGGAACAGCTTGGTGGAGTATGTTCCAGATCCCCTCAGCTGTGAGCATACACTACCACTTTCCAGTCATAACTATTCAATTTCAACGTCCAATCTGCCTCTTTGAATCGAAGTTCTGTGCGTTTTAAGAAATTAAATATAACTTGCTTTATCGGTGAAGGAATCATCGTGAAGAAACCCGAATGGTTTCGAGGTCATAAGTCGTGTGAAGTCTGCCAACCCGTGCTTGGCTTCTCATCCTGAAAGGAGATCCGTGCTCAGTAGACCTGAGCTGGGATGATGTACTTTTTAGTCTAAAGATGCCATTATCTAACGATTTATGAGAAACTCTTTTTCAAAAGTATTTCCGTCTTTTATTGCATTAACTGTTGTTTTCGATTTGTAATTAGTGTGTGTGATTTAACTTTTTACAAGCTGACACTTGAAAATGGGATATTTAAATAACTGCTTTATATCTGCTTTAAGTAAATTTAGTAAAGGTAAGGAATGCCATGTTACAAGCATTACTATCAGACATCGACGTAGATTGCCACGATTGCCATAAACTTCAACCGTTCATCTAGTAATAACACACTTTTTCAGTTCGCCCAGTCTACTCATGTATACTCGTATGGCTGTCCTCATTAAAACGGTACCTACTTCATAAAACAATATCACACATTGTGACAACACTCCGTTAAGTATCCTCTTTGAAGATTATCAGTTCTTACTATTAAAAACACTCGAACACGGCTTTATCATCCTTGAAAACCTTTCATAGACTAGAATTCTTCTAAACATATATATAATAATAATTCTCGTACATGGCTCGGGTACTCGTGTGCTGCTATGGAGTTTCTGGACCTATCGACCCCATTATCAATCCACTCGATGGTACCATTGTCTTGTCGTCAAAACGACGATGGCCAAGTTTCATAAAGTTTAAAAGCTGAGAGGAGTTGTACCATAAGCAGCTCAATGCTGAGTATGGTTCTCTCTTCACAACTCAGGTCACCAGACGTATAACACCATGGTGCTCCAGTGTTGATTTGTTAAGAGATTAGCAGCCAACCCACATCTCGGATGTGGAATGATTTAACTCAAACGATAAAAACTGGGACTTACTGTTTTACGTCCTTCGAAGCACGGAATTGCCCATGCAACTTTGCCACCTGCGAGCTGTCACCTGCTGACCTATTGCTAGCCGCCGAGGCTGCTGAACTTTGCCGATCAACACCAGCCACATACCTATGAACGCCTCATTTCAAACTTCACTCCTTAGTCATCCACTTACCTGTATTTGCTCTGCTACCACCAATTGCCTCTTGCCCGAGCCGTTCTTACATCACTCCCCCTGTCACCAGACGTCACCCTGCTCTTCGACGCGCAGCAGCATCCGTGGCACCAGCCCTCTGTGCTCGCCCTCGACCCGCTCGTCCTTCAGCGCGCGCCAACCCTACCTCGGCTGGAGGAGTCAGGAACGTCTAAACACCACTCCTAGGACGCCGCACGAGAGGTAACGTAACATTGTTTTATTACCCGCTTCTGTTTTCGACAACTCCGTAACGCGTTGGTAGCGACTGACTGATGCGCTGTTGGTCCTGGTTTCTATACCCGGAGATATTTGTCAGGTAGACAAGTGGTTGTTCTGGGGTCTTAGGC
>DWLO01002694.1:0-12101 GCA_018245335.1 Dalla quadristriga | reverse complement strand
TGCCCGGACAGACAGACAGACAGACAATAAAAAAAAAAAAAATGTTTTTGGCTTCCATCTCGTTATATAAGCACCCCATAATCGAAATTTTGAAAAAATATTAAATGTACAGAATAAGTGCCCTTTGAGTTTTATTATAGTATAGATAAGTTTCCTATGTTATCTATCAAGAGAAATAGAAATAGCGTAGGAAAACCAAGTGCGGCGAGATGGTGGTTTTTCCGCTTTCTCGGCCTACGCCGATGGAAAGTGAACACGACGGTGTCGTTTTTCTGCGATGCCTGAGCAAACCTACTCTTATTTACATTTTTATGTTGTGTGAATAGCAAACGAGCATGCAGTCCCTCCAACCAATGCCGCTCATGGACATCCGAGACAAACCTCGAAAATCAGGACTGTACGAGGGACTATTGTTGTTGAAATTAGTTATTCCTGTTAATATTAGATTACAGTAAGAATATTAGTTTACCAATTGTATGGGAAAGAACTGGCTAGCTAGCGAAAAGGCTCCGGCTTCCGGCTTTTCGAAAAATAGCGTGCGACTCGCGCCATAATAGGAGATAACTAACTATTATAATATTCCTATTAACACCTACTACTAACTCATAACTACTACTACTAACTCCGTCCTATTCGAAGTGTATTACATATGCCCATGTGTTTCGTGGAACTGCATGCTCGGTTGATATAAATGCTATAATCATTTTATAAAAAAAACAACAACTCGGCAACAAGAGACTCGAGTGCGAACATTTGTTTTAAAAACATTTTAAAACAAAAAGGGATTCGGTTCCCGACAACTTTTCACACCGAGAAGAATTTAAACCCTTATTATTTTAGCTAAGTTACCTGTACCAATCCAGCTAGTTAATTGCGTAACGAAAAGCGACTGGTATCGTATTCATCTCATCATTCGTCGTTCGGCGTCGTTCGTCGTTCGACGTCGGTCGGCGTCTTTAAAGTTCAAATTTGCACGAAATGTGACATCAAGGCGATACCTAGTCTCGCCTTCTGTTACATAATCAAGCCCCGGGTCGCAAAGTACTATGCCTTTAATATTGGGACACAACCATGCTCAATTGTGGGATATGACGAAATTAGACCCAATAACTTCAGTTCATTTCTTACACGAGACACCCTGTCTGTGGTCTCTTAAAATAGTAACAGAACAGTAAGAAATTCATTCTCAGCCCAATAATTCATTGATAGATATTTACCACGGATGTATGAACTGAACGCTCCCATTCTTATTTCTTTGCTTAAAATATATTATAACTTTAATTTTACCGTAACCAACGCAATTAATACACACACAGACAACAAACACTTGAACAATGGTACTAACAGTTATTCTTCAAAAACAAGACTCACGATGAATGTCACGTAATAATGGTATTGTGGAGGTTGATCAACCGTTTTGTGTTGAAATAACTTTAGTTTCTTGTTGCGTATGTGCTCAAAGAATAATGTGGATAAAAGAATTACTTAATAGTGACGGAGTAAGTTCATAAACCTTAATGGTTTTTATCGACAGTGCCAAGATTTCAAGGTATTTTCAAGTGTGGAATAATGGATAGGTTTTATTGTTTTCTGTAGTGGTCTATTTGTTTGTTTTCGAGATTATTCTTATATTTTTGGTGTGGTGTGAGTTTTTCTTGGTAATTCGCTACTGCTAAATAGATGTCGCAACGGTTGAATTTGTTTACATTTCGCCACTAGATGGCGTTAACAAAATTAGTTGGTCCGATTACCGCTAGATGGCGGGTTCATTTTATTGACACTATTTGCCACTAGATGGCGTTAACAAAATTAGTTGAATTAATCACCGCTAGATGGCATGACATTTTATTTACACTACTCGCTACTAGATGGCGATTTAACTTGCTTACCTTCCATCACATAGACGATGCTGCCTACATCGCCTTCCTTGATGATAAGACTTCCTGCCGCATACTCGACTGGGTACATGCAGTCGACTATCTCGCGAATCTGCGTCATCTCCAGGTTCTTCATGAAGTCGTTGTCCAAGATAGCACTCTTTATGAGTTCCCGGGAACTGGAAGGGAAAAAAAAGTCATAAGTATTTTTATTCGTAACAAATTTAAAGTCACTTGAATCTACTACTATCACTACACTACTATTTTTTGATAACCTACTACAATTCACATTTAATATCGCAACTACATTTTGCCATCATATCCAAGTTTTACTACTTTTCATAGAAATTAATGTATGGAATTCTTACAAATTCAACTCATAACGACTTACTTCTGTTAGTCACACATAATTTAGTTTATATTCGGGTTTAAAAGACTTAAAAGTATCCTATGACCATTTCCGTAACTCAAAATATTATCTTTTCCAAATTCGGTTGTAGGTATATTTTAGCCGTAAAGGCGTATCAAACAAGCAGACAAACTAATAAGATAAGATGGTTTCAGCGCCTAATTATTATCACCACTTGAAAACTGTCCAGAACTATGGTAGGTAAGGTTAATCTTTCAAGGTCATACACAGCTCAAATACATTGTTCCATTAAGGAATTTGCTACCTTTCGGCTTTATCATCAGATCGACGCATGGTGCTATTATTGTAATGTAGTCAGATCTACACATGACTACAAAGTTTCGTTGAAACGACAATATTAAGTAGGAAAAAATATTTTCGTAGATTCCATTGCAGGTTACAAGTAGACCTAATAAAAGCGTGTTACTATCGACTTTGATGGCCTTCCACTATTTGCGCCTCACGTTAGGCAGAATTAACAAAAAAGGGCCATGTTTTTGCATGTATGGCGCCTTATTTCAATAATGTTTTTCACAGTTTTTTTATTTCATGTTCGCCTTTCATCCACGAATTTGCATACTGTAGAGTCGTGTAGTTAAGGCTTCCGACACACGGACGTACGGTAACATTTAAGATAACAGAAGAGTGTTAAAGTGTCAAAAGGAAAGAAAAGGATTATAAACAACACCTTCGCTCGACACTGCGTACAAGGCTATAGAGTAAAAGAGCTTAATCATAATGACCTCTACGTTTCTACGAATTGAGATCGTAAACTATAAACAGAGCTACGTAGCAATTAGCTGTTTACCTACCAATAGCAACAAGACTATCGACCAAAAGGGAAAATTAACATCCGTAGCTAAGTAGGGTCACCTACAGCTGAGATAGCAAGACAAGTGACTAAAAATACACGAATAGCACTGATGGCGAGACAAGTGCCCAAAATGCATTGCTATGTTCTCGTAGTAAATTCCTAAGAATTAAGTAAAGGTATCTAACGCTATTCCTTTTTAATATTGACCTACTATTTTTCGAGTTCCACAGTCGTTTATATTTAACAATCAACCGATCTAAACAGGACAATCAACAGGATGTCATGTAAATTTTTACAATTGGCAAAATCTTCATAGCTGAGTTAAGTTAATCAAGGCATGTTATCTTATTGTGTAATATGGTATGTTTCGAGAACTCTTGTACCCACAAATGACCCAGACTGTGCTTGATTTTTTACACCCCTCTCATCCATAGACTACAGTGATAATTTAATTTAGAAGTGTTTCATTGGTACCTCCAGCTTATAAAATAAACTATAAATTGTTCGCCAAGCATACACACGTATTTGAGTTGCTCAGGAAACAGTGCAATATAGCGTGAGGAACATACGCCTAAGGGTATGTTTACACTGAGTTGCGAAGCGATACGAGGCTACGCAAGGTAACGTAATTGACAACATTCGCCCCAAAAACAAAAACACTGTTTCATTGTTTTTATATCCTAAGCTGAATTCTATACTATTATAAACTTTTTTTCTACATCATTTAATTGCGGAGAAAATAAATAAAAACCAAAAAACGTGTGATCACGTCACTGTCCTTCAGCACGAGCTAGTCTTTAAAAATATTATGGGCACAAATGTAACAAGCTTAATTTTTTGAACAAATGTTGGCATACATCGTAGCAATGATGTCCTTTAGCACTTACGACTTTTTATATACGACGATTTATGAAGCCGAGATTTTAAATGCAAATGACTCAGTATATTTAAAAAAAAGGAAATTTACACGGGTACCTCGTTTTTGGATCTAGTTTAATATAAAACAATAATATATACATGTTAAAAAAATTAAATGTTGTCAATTGATTGGTTGCAGGCGTCCCTGGGCATCAGTGGACGCATTACACGTCCGTTTGCCATTTGTATTACATAAAAAAATATTTTATTCGATGGGTAGGCCTCTTAAATCATCAACACGCCGCGTGTTACTTCGCGTAGCGTCCGGTCTATCCATTTTAAGTTGGTATGGAATGTATGAGTACACTCCATCCCAACTCGATATGGAAAGCTTAACAATCGCATTCCTATCAAATACCAGCTTAAGATATTAAATCAGATTAACAGCGACGATGAAAACCATCGTACCTAAGTCAATTTAGTCAAATGTGTTTAATATAGCAAACGAGCATGCAGCTCCACCCATCCGCTGTGACACCTGTGACAAACCTAGAACAGGACCGTAAAAAGAACTGGGAATGTTAGTATGAGATGTTAATAGGAATGTTAGTTGGTCTGTATTCGTTAGCATAAGGACTATGGGATGTTGTGGGCTATTGGTCATAGAACAGCGAATGACGTACGTCACAAATGAAAAACTTCTTAGCTCTTTCTAGCTAAGTATACAACTAACGAGGTAGCAGTCCCATCAACCAGTAATGCCCATGGACATCAGTGACAAACTTCACATAGAACTGCTATTATACTAGACAAGTTGCTTGATAATAATCCTCTGTCAATGGTTAAGGTGGTAGATTATGCACTAGCATTAAGTCCGGAGGCTTGATTGTGAAACTGAAGATGAGACTTTCGGTATTGCTATGGTGTAACTTTCTTGGTGTAAGACGTCGAACGGTGTCTTTAAAGTTCAAATTTGCACGAAAAATCAGACTTTACAAACTAATTGAAGAGTTATTCATTCATTTTATACATTCATTAAATTCTTTGCTTCCTCTTCTGAGTGTTCCGTCATCACGTATTATTAAATACTGATTTCATGTAAATTTTCTTTATGATCTTGTCCTGTAGGGTACCTTTTTTCATAGCCGTAGGTACTCTTTCACTCCTCACCATGTGGTTATCTGGAAGAAATCGCTGCATAGCGATAAGACCGCCCTTGCATGTTAGAATTTAAGTATTTTTTTGTATAATCCACTGTAATTTGTTTATGGTGTACAATAAAAAGTAAAATAATAGTAATAATAATACCTCCCAGAAGAGGCGTAAATAGGTTCTACCACCTATCCATCCACAAGCCGATCCCTTTCAAAGTTGCGTCCCACATAGGTATCGCTTTCGACTCGCAGTTCAAAGTAAGTTACGATAGCGTTGATGAGACGAAAAGTTGCACCAAAACTACGCAGCGCTCGCAACTCCCCAGCCGATCATCAGAGCTCAAGTAACTTTGTAAACACGATCGCCGAGCCCAATAGCGTATTCAGATGCGTCGGCGAGCCCGCAACGTGTTACCGGCAATCGGCGCGCTAATCGCGCTATAAGTCCGAATGGAAGCTGATTAGACCGCTGAATAGCACGAGGGCCAGCGACCACTGGCCTGCGAGCGACGAGCTCAACAAAGCCGCCATCCGCAGACAACCCGCCTAGTATCGATCTCCCGCGACCCTTCGAACGAACCGAGCCTAGCACAATGCTCGCCTCTTTATTATAGCATCTCACATTGTTGTCATTGTTATTATTATGATTCTTTACCGCTTTCCATTGTCGGTCGGCGTTGTGTCGGTGCTTTTTCACGGCCCGCGTTTAGTCTGGGCACCGGGAGCGCGACGCTCGCACGTTTTGTCGCGGAAAACGTGTTTTCCACGCGGAAATTTCGGCGCTTCGGGCCGGTTGACGTGCTTCGCGATGCGCGCGCAGTGACGGCTGTGGTGACGGGCGCACTTGGCGGGACAGCTGACTGTCAAACTGGGAACATGGCGTGGCAAAGAAGAGAATTTGTTGTTTGCGTGTAGAGGACATTAGAGGCGAGACAAAGTTATGCTGAGGAGGTCTTATAAGTTTCTGTTGTAAAATTCTTAGTGGAATGTAAGTTCACGTTCTGACTACCTGCCTTGGGGTAACGTTCTCAGGTTAGCCATAGTCATTGTACTGCCGTTAATTTAATTTGCGCCACTAACGATGCTGAACGTGAAATGTAAAATCTGACAAAGAGCAATAATTAGTAAGTGTCCATCTAAATCTCTCGGATCTACCTTTATTTAAAAGATTGTTTAAAAGCCAATATGGTGTTAATAAATTTGGGATCTAATGTAATGAGTCATTTATTAACATATTGTTATATAGTAAATTCAAAACGTAAGCAAGTTTTATAACTAATTTGGGACCAAATGCCGACGCAAATCAATTTCAAGGTACGTTCAATTCAAACTGAGCAGGTTAGCTACTTTCTCTACTTCGTTTTATTCTATTTCACGTTATTCCATCTCCAACATAACCGTTTGCTGTCCTTGTAAACATATTTACTGTAGTGTATATACGTAGGTACCTACTGTAAGTGTGTTGGAGGCATAGGTACCTACTTGTTAAGGAACCTACTTGTGAAGTATCGTTATAACAGCTGTGTACTCCTTGTAAGCACAACAATGGAATGGACTGGGCAGAAATCACAAATCCTAGCCTTTACATACTATACTACCTACGATGTATTTTATGTATATAATGTGTCAAAGTGCAGTGGAAGAGTGGCCACTGTCACCCATGCATCCCTGTAACCGATAAGACTGCCAATAACTAAACTGTATACCCAAAGCAAGGACCCTGAATTAAAAAATGGGGGGAAATGTTAGTTAGTAGTTCTATCTACGAGATACTTACCACTGTCACCTTTGTATTGCCTTGAAGTTGATTTCCGTTTTAATCAGAGCCATTTTGGTTGCCGTACCAAATGAAGTAACTAACTTTGTAGGAGAAGAAAGCAATATATCTGTAACCACAGAAATAAAACTCAAAATAAAGACCCCGTAGTGCAGTTGTTAAACTGACTGTCTAGCGACCGAAGGATCATCTACTTCCCCTTCATGGATGAAGGATCGAATTCATTTAGCATTAGCCTTCGACACTGCTCAGTATAACAACTGTCAAAACATTTAATTATTAATAAGAACTTATATTACTGTAAATAATATAATTTATATAAATAATTAAACGAGAAAAACCTGTATTTAATAATAACAAGCTTGATTACGTGAATTGATACGAAGAAAATAAAAGTATGAATATAATGGACTGACGAGCCGTGGGTTGATCCCTGGCCGGGGCAAACGTTTATTTGGCAGTTAAATGTTTGTACTCAGGTCTTGGGCGGTCAAATGGATATTTTTCTAAGCGTCTGCCATCCATAACACAGGGAACCCTAGAGCAAGAGTGTGAGTGTTTAAGCGTTTATTATTTTTAAAAGGGAAGTATGTCATGAATATTATTGGTTTCAATTCAGAATTGATGAATTTAAAATAAATAATGATTTGCGTAATCTAATGCAAACATAATGTTTATTTAAAGGGTGGCCTAGCAATAATTGATCTCGCTTATTTAAAACCGCTAAGTTATATTAAAATTTTACTATTATTTAAAATATTATGATTATATATCGCCCCACCTGCTTATTAATTACTAACACGACATTAACAACATTGAATAACAAACTCAACCGACCCTCTCACGGAAATTCAAATCTCGAATGCCCCAATTTCATACCTACATATGACAATTCTATTGAATACCTATTCAAAAGCTAAGTACCCACGTGTGGACACGTTACTATTTAATTTGCGGACGGCTCGGTCCAAGATAGGCCTGATGAGACGTAGACAGCGGCCGGAAGCCCACCCCGTCCGGTCGGGTCGGACACCCCTCCTGGGCCCAGATAATGTACACTAGGCCTATTCAAGTGTGACGAATCCGGTATTAAAATGTCGGGGAACTGAAAACTTTTGCTCGAAAGAACCCAAGTCTCGCAATGAAATGTTAGATGCTGTGCCAGACTGGGGTTGATTAAATTATGACACAAAAATGTTTTTTTTTTTTACATGTCGCGCAGTGCGACATGCAAAAATGTTTAACTATATTAAATGAAAAGTACGAGGAATAACTGTTAGTAAAAATATAGTTTTGGTTATTTATAAAGAGGATAAGACAAAACAGTTCAGTGAGGTACTTCTTCTCCTGTGTTTGTCAACCGATTTCTTTTTTTTTGTTTGGTAGCTATTGACGAGCTTTAAATCAATAAAAAAATTTGAAATATATAAATATTGGTCTTAATTGTTTGTACATCTTTTTCTTAAATTTTCAATAATGATTATAGGTAGTCAAATTTCGGCAACAGGGCGAACACTAGCGTTCAGGAACGGGGGTTTCGAACGCTACTCAATGAATTGTTTTTATTGCGTATTCTTGACTATAGTTTATTCGAATTTACAAAATGAAGAGTAGAATTAGACGTATGTGTCGGCGCGATGTACGGAGTGAGGACTTCTTTCTTCGGCTTCTTTCAGCTCCGTTTTGTCGTAAGCAAAACTAGATGGCGTTAGACGGCACCATTGGGCGGCAACATCTAGTAATACTATAAAGGTGGCCCGTGGCTCCACCCGCGTAATTCCCTTATCCCACAAGCACCGATAATTTTTCCGAGACCAAGTAGCCTAAGTCACTCTCTGACGCAAAACTATCTATAATATGATAAAAAACAGCGTCGATCCATCGCTTCATTGCACCGTGTTCGAAGGACAAATATCAACATACCAACCACGTAAATTGTTATTATTATTTTACTATTTATTATCGCTAAGCAGCGATTTCTTCCAGACACCAATATAAATAGTTTCATATTTATAATATTAGTACGGAAAGGATATAAACTTTATCTTTATTATCAGATAAAGCGGAATGTCAAAGTAGTCAAGTGGATTCATGTTCACTTGACTACACAATTTAATATATAATTTCACTCTAATATATAATTTTAGTGAACTTATATATTAAATTCCAAATTATATATAATTTGGATGTTTTTAACTAGGTCCTCATAAAACAACTAGGTCATAAAAAGATAGTACAAATGTTTAAGTCCAAGTCTAACCGTGCCTAAGTCTACGTAGGGTTCAATAGGGGGTGGTGGTGGTCCCCTCGCAAGGAGAGATGATGATAGCTTGCTCTTACGTGTGCGGTCTTGTTTGTGTCCAGTCGCGTGGACACCTACCTAATATGGGCTTTCATTATGATGCACGGCCTTTGCAATTTCCGACTCCACGCAAATCTAATGAATTATAAACTAACTTCGTTAATTAATTGGATTAATGTAATTTACTCGTGCAAGCAAGGCGTATTCTAGGTAAATGCAGGATAGAACAGCTGAGTGCATTTCTTACTCTACACCATACTTATAAATATTATAAATGCTAGTGCGTTTGTTGGAGTGTCCTTCTTTCATGCAGCAACGGAGCAACGGCTCGACGTGATTTTTTTGTTAAGCAAAATATAAATTACTCCATTCACTATCTACTAGATCCACTCATTGAGAAAACTTTTGTGGTTCCCGAGGACCTGCATTTCTCAATAATATAAAATTTAACATAAACACTCACTGTTAAACTCTGTGAAATTTCGTAATCTGATGCCTTCAACACAACCATTACATGCGTTAACAGTAAATAAAATAACTTATTAACACGTCAGCGCTCAAAATAACGCGAAAAAGAGTAGGTTTCGTAAGTTCAAAATATACTCGTAAAATGTTACGAATTGATAATCGAAAATTAAAACGACATTCGCGCCAACAATACATCGCGGCCATATTGCGGAACGGCGTCACCTCAGTGTTGCCAGGCGTGATAATTATTAATTTGCAGCGCACTCCCGCTACTCGCGGTTGTCATTAGTGACACCTCGCGCCAATTAGGACGCTCGGAGTGTTTGATACTTGCTTTTTATTAAACACAAGCATTACACCGGCAATTATTAAATGACTTCCGATGCGAAAAGCCTGTAGTGGTTCTCACTTGTACAGAGGTGTGAGAGGATTTTATTTCTGTAGTGCTCGACTGCTCGATATTTTCAGTGCTAGTAATAAATTGTCGTGGAGTGTGAATGTTAATTTGATTGTTTTATTTGCGAGCGCTTCCTTTTCTGTTGGGATTTAAATTAATAGCTGGTAAAAGGGGGATTGAGCATTCTTGATACTTGTAACTTAACCTGCGAAATTATTTAAATTTAAAAAGTTATTTGTTATCATTTGGAACTGTTCGTGCGCTATCCAAATAAGTATTAAAATTGCTGTTTCAAATTCCAGCGTCCACTACCAAAATTTTAACCAAAGCGATGCAATAGTTTAAAGTTGTCTGTGTCACGTAGAATTCCTACAAAATACATACAAGAATCGGAAACACAAAAGCATAGGGTAAAACAGGATTCATTAAATTGAGATCGCAACTGTCGGCTGCCATGGCAACAGGCGTGAAGCCGTTTTACGCTCTAACAGTTTTGCGTAGAATGGACCTAACGTTCTCGGCTGATACTGTATTTATAGATAGGTATATTATTATGATCTTATATCATCACCGACTTATGTAGACTGCTTAAGAGCGATTTTCAATTTATTTTCCCTCTCTCTCGCACATTCTAACATTTTCAACCATCGTAAAAGTCTAGACTTTTGTACCTACTTCATTAACGGACATTTAAGACATATTTAATTTACATAATATACCAAGTTTTTGATATAGAATAATGGGGAAAACTATTTGTCATTTTTCTCTCCATTATTCTCTATCAAAAATTAAGTATATGAAAATTAAAATATATCTAAAAATAAGAAACTGATATACTAGGACTAATTCTAATACCAACGAATACTACCAATTTGTTGTTATGTTTATACTCCTACTAATTTCTAAGGCGGATGGTATCCGGTCTAGCTTGGCTCTTAGAGCACTTGTCCTCTTCTATAGCAATGTTAAATCGTAAAAATCCCCGAAGACGATATTTATCATATCTCGAGAGTGGTTGAACTAATTTTAATGCGGTCTGAGGTTAAATAAAACGTAAAACGTCCTCCCCTATGAGTAAAAGTGTACCTACCATTTAGATTTTTCTTCTATAAAATATATTATGTTTATAACATGTACTCTCTACATAATTTTTTCTTATTTTTTCCTTATTTCAACTGTCAAATGTTTGTATATTATTTTCAATAGTTTTTTTATTAATTTCTTTAATGTTTATAATCACATAATGTCACTTAATTATAATTGTAATTTAAAGTTATTTGTTATTTAGGTACATGTAAGATTCTCTGTGTGGGTTATGTTACCAAAAAAAAGTATACTTATTATCTTTTAATATTTAGATGTCATAATAATATTGGCAGTAACCTATAAACAACAATCTCATAACGCCTGAGGACAATAATATTGTGTGCCTGAGGTTTTGTAGTCTTAGAACCACTTAGTACAATTGATGATTCCCAATTTTCGTGAAGTTATAACTTGTACAAAATACATGTTAAGTTTCCCACACCTGTGCACATACGAAATGTTTACTTTATGACTCTATCGGATGATATAACTGCTACATACCTGTATATATATATATGTGTATATGTAATTAAACATTAAATCTTAAGATGTGAACGGTTTTTGTGTGTTTTCAATTCCCCTAATTTTCCTTCAGTTATAGTATTATGAACCTAATTTTTGAACATATATTTTTCGACTATATAATCTAAGTTTTATTAAAACGAAAACACGATTACTTGAAATTTTCACGAGAAAAGAAAATTATGAAGTAGACTCTAATTATTTTAAATTTTCTGTGCCACTACTACTATTTTCACGAATTAGTTTACGAAATTATTTTTAAAACATAATAAATAATCAATTCTGAAATGCACTTAACCATTTTCTTAATCCGTGAAATAGTTTTGTGAATTAAAATTAAAATGATGTTTGGCGCATACGTTGATTATTTTCGAGCGCGCGTTCACTATAGCCATCTCACCATTTACGTACATGAAATAGTTGCATCACTGTCATTT
>DWLO01002693.1:0-12101 GCA_018245335.1 Dalla quadristriga | reverse complement strand
CATGGTTTCTTCATAAAATATTTACAACAAGCCAGTGTGAATATGATTATGAAAGAAAGTCGTGTGTCCAAGAGATGAGACGCCACACTGGACATCCAAATAAACCACTGATTTCAATGACGTTGTTGGTAATAATTTAACCACCCGTAGGGTTGCGGGGTGGAATAATCAGTGGACTGTATTTAATATGATGCGGTTTGTGCGAAAAGAAAAAAATAATACACGTACCAAATTGCACTTGTAATATACTTATATGAAGTTGCGGAATTACAGCTGTATCAGGACGATAGATTTGGACGATGAAAACAGCTGTATGAGGAATGGAAATCATGCACACTTACTTGAATCCCTGGTGACGGTCCTCATGGGGCACGTGGTAGCACGTGTGAATACGGTGTCGTTCACTAACGTGCACTTGTCTTCACTTAGTCACTTAGTGTCGTCTATGCGGGGAGCGGTATTAGCGAAATACTGGTTGGTATATGTATACCAAAAAACACAATTTTGGAAGAAACTCGGATAAGGGTGCGGTGCGCGGTGCGGGTCCGAACGGTGTCGACACGGCAATTAGTGGAAACCGACTAATTAGCACTAATGAGATGCGCGGATTCATTGTCTATTGCGGCGCGCATGAGTGGAAAGGAGATGGATGTATCGGGAGTTAATTATATTACAAGTGCGATCCGTTTAATGTAATATCTCTAGGCTCCGATAATAATATCCAACAGTAGTCGTACCCAGGTGTTTTAATCTTAATTCATTCTCTAGTTATCGTTGCATTTTAGTGCTTATTTATGTTATTTTTATTACCCAAAACCTAATGTTCAGACGTACCCAAGTGAGTGACTAAACAGTTTATCTAAATTGAATGAGGGTCTCCAGTGTGGCTTGACCCATTTTACGAGCTCTTAGGGAACGCAGACAAATTGGGCAGAACATCGAATAAGAGGGATTTGCGTGTAACTGGGGAAAGTTAGCAAGCTATGGCGACGGACTATGAATACAAAATGTTAATTACGTTTTTACTGACACGTTTACGAGAGTAAGTTTTTTTAAGTTTATCGGCGAAGGAACATCTGCTCCAAAACCACGTTACAACGTTGTTAGCTGCAGCCAAGTTAAAAGACTGTTAAAAAAATACTTTTAAATTATTACAATGACATAATAAATATTATAAATAATTATTATATTAAATATTATAAATAATATTTATTCCTCAATATTATCAGTAGTTGTCAGTAACATATATTTTGATGGTGGATAAAACTAATATTCATTTTACATACTAAAAAAAATTTTTACACAAATATATCTAATGCTGTCAATTTAAAAAAAAAATTGTTTATATAATGTCATAATTTTCATTTGTGTTACATGTCAATAATCTTATTAAAAATCATAAAGTTCCACATTGTTATAAATTATAACATATAATACACTACTTAATATACTAATACTGATTGTTTATGCTTTAACAAATAAACTTGTCCACTTGCCGTGGTAACCTATTATTAAGGCATCATTTAGCTAATAACATAGACTAGATTGATAATGACGAGTACATAGTTATAGTGTATGTCTTGTCCTAAATAAATAACTGAAAACTATTTCACTGTGTTATAAGTTCACTGCGTACTTCACTGCTGCTATGCACTTGATTGGATGAGTTAATGAACAATCCAACTAAGCCCTGTATATACCGGCTGAGCGAAATATGATCATGGAAAATTCGCCAAATCATGTTCTCTCGTACAAAATGTCCAATTTACCTGTTCGTGACATGCAAACAGGCATTATCTGATGACGGTTGCGAGTTGATCACATTCGTAATATTATTAAAGTCAAATGCCATACCATACCATACGAAGCAGTTTACATTAATGATTATGATGATCATTATAATTACGTGTATTTTTTTGGTAATTGCGAAAAAATACAAAACAAGCTAGAAGTACGGACTAGTGAAAACAAGATGGACCCCGCATCATCTACATCGAAAGTGAAGCAACCTGACTGTGCCGATCTATTCGTACATATACACTGCCTCACGCACACATTTACATCTTACCGTGCCGAACGACCACCATTTGCATTGATCTGGCATCCTTCAAATTACGCAACATGGATCGTATGGTGCTTCAGATTCGACGTGAGCGCCGCGAAGTCCATCTTTTTTTACTTGTCCGTTACTAGAAGGTAATATTTTGTAGGTAGGTATATCAACAGTTAACACCAGTAACGTTTGTACTACACTGAATTTAATTTTATCGTCTCTACGTAAGATTTTCTGCCTTTCTAAATCTAGTTCTTAGTGCATTGATTCTTGTTCCAGGTCCTCTTGTCACAATGATGGGTAAGATGGTGAAGAATATGATTTACTTCGTGGTGTTATTATTGGTTGTGCTGATGTCTTTCGGAGTCGCAAGACAAGCCATCTTGTATCCAGATAAGGAAGCTAGTTGGTATTTAATAAGAGAAGTAAGTGCTACGAAAAAACTTTTTTTTTGTTTTTACAGTGAAACATAAATAAACATAGTTAGAACCTTAGTTTTACAAAAAATAAGTTGAATTTTTCAAACAGTACAGGATTTTAACTCCAAGAGGAAATAGCAGACTCTTGCAACAGAAACAATATAAGTACGCGGCTATTCCAGAAACACAAGATATACATATAAATACTAATTACATCAATTATCATTCCACATCCACACCCAAATTGAAATTGAAATTAGTATCGATATCGATCAATTTTGTAGGTATGTCTAGTCTATATTCAGGTTAATGAAAACTATGGACAGATAGATAGATAGGCCCACAGACTGAGAAGCTTCGTATTTAATTGAGATTAAGAACCTTAAAAATCATAAATTGGTAATATTGTATTAAAGCTTTCACATCATAATTTTATCTTACTGACATCAAAAACCATTCTTATAAGCCGCGAACGTGCTAAAAACCACCAATGCAATGATGTACTTACATACATGTCCTCCCAGATTAATGTATCGCCTGTTTACGTGTAGGTACAGTAACATTACGTGCTAGCCTGGTATAACAGATAGCGTAAACTCACAAAAGAACACACTTAATATTTTCTTTACTAACATTGTCATGAAAACGTGCCTCGCCTACATATACTAACTTTTGCAGGTATTCTTCCAACCATACTTCATGTTGTACGGAGAAGTGTTTGCCGAGCAGATGGCGCCACCTTGTGGTCTGCCAGGCCTCGAGGAGTGCCGCGTGGGGCACTGGGTGCCTCCCGTAGTCATGAGCGTGTACCTCCTCATAGCGAACATCTTGCTCGTCAATCTCCTTATCGCCGTCTTCAATAACATCTTCATCGAGGTCAACGGCGTGTCGCATCAGGTTTGCGACAGCTGGCTTCGGTCGCAAGAATGTCGTAGTTGGTGTCGTTGTGGCAGTTTTAGTTAGCCTGTTGCGAGATTTGATTCGGTTATTAGATCAATCAGTAGTTTGAGCTGTAGCTACGAGTAGAGAAAGGATTGTGTTTGTAGATAAGGTGTCCGTTGCGCTTTTTTCGATTATTTATTTATTTTATGTAGATTACAAAGTTCTTTTCATATATTTTTTATCCAATTTTATATTCCGCTAAGTTTTTTGTTTTTTGTTACAAGAAGAAGTTCATTGGTAAAGAAGCATTACCATAAAAAATCATGACACAACACAATTTGCCAAGGGCAAGTAAAGAAAAAAGGGTCTTTCACGGAAAGTTACTATGGACCTTTTAACGTCAATAGGCTGACCTGAATTTCATAACAAGTTTAACTTCCCCTCACAAAGGTGCATCACATTATTGTATGTAACAAACAGTCATTGTATTTTGTATAGACTTCCTTGAGTACGATGTTCCTTTACCCTTACACGATAGATGATTTATAGAATCACAGTTAAAGTTATTGCTTTTGAATTCCTAAATTTTATTTGTTTCGTTTTTTTTCTACGTTTTCTTCGCAAGTTATTTTAGTTTTGTTTATAATTTGCGTTTATAATTTGACCCACCATTGTCCGTAGATATTCTTCCAACCGTACTTCATGTTGTACGGAGAGGTGTTTGCGAATGAAATCGATGGCGTTTGCGGGACCGGTATAAATGAACCCAAGTGCGTCACGGGCAGATGGATAACGCCAATCGCGATGACAATATACCTCCTAATCGCCAATATTCTGCTCATAAACCTCCTCATCGCGGTCTTTAATAATATATTTAATGAAGTCAATGAAGTCTCGCATCAGGTTTTTCTATTTTTTTTTCATTTTGGCTTTCAATATTATTTGCATTTTTTTCGCTTTTGAATCTGTTGAATCCGACAAAGCAGTAATACGTTTTTAAATTATATTCAATATTACTATTCATAAATAAAATTATGAAACCGAATACTAGGTTTTCATTTGACAGTGGAATTGTAAGTAATTACATTGTGGATAATTCATCACTGTCAGGCCAACTATTACGAGATATAATCTGAGTACTTTTGCTTAGATTTCCATTATTTTACACCAAAGATCAGACCAGTTTGTCTTTGTTTTATAACCAACATTTGTTAATTTTGTGTTAAATTTGGGTTATTTTGGGTAAATTTCTGGTTTTAAAATATGTGGATGCAGTCGAGAACGATTCAAGAGCGATATTGCATGATACGTTTAATTTTTGTCTATATTACTTATTTATTATTATTATTTATAATTTTATAATAATACTTATTAATAAATAAATAAATCTATTTTACTATTTGCATATTAAAAAAGTACAGAATTAATAAATCACAAAAATATTAATAAATAAGTACATTGTAATTTGATAGTTTTTATTAATAAGCAAACACTGATATAGATTTATGTATTTCTGTTTATTTCCTCAAATGAAAAACCCTAGAGCACGCTTTATTTTCAGAAGTGTGTGCTATTATTGTTAATTGTAGTGCTTTTGTACAAAATGTCTCTAATATAATTATATTTATTTTGAATATTTGTTTTCAATTGGAGCCTTGTAAAATAATAAATTTATTTTCTAGTGTTATTAAATTTTATTGATAGTTGATTGATGAGGCTAAAAAATTCAAAGCTTAGTAATAATACATTTGTATCTGTTATAATTAAAAAAATCTCTTAATCCTAAAACATATACCCCTAGGTATGGATGTTCCAAAGATTCACAGTAGTGATGGAGTATGAACAGAAACCAGTAATGCCACCGCCGTTGATAATATTTTGCCACATATACGCAACTTGTAAATGGGTAACGAGGAATGTATCGCACAAGAGGTTCCAGTACGATAACGGCTTAAAATTGTTCTTGGAGAAGGAAGACATGGAGAGGTTATACGATTTTGAAGAGGAGTGCGTAGAAGGATATTTTAGGGAACAAGTAAGTAGGAAACGGATTACTTAGGTACTATTGGATTTTAAATTTATGGTGTAACATGCCTAATGCAATTTAACAGTAATGATCTTTTTCCAACTGACAAAAGCGATGGCAGTACGAGTTAAAATTACTCGTAATTAAAATTTCGGCTTACAACTCCGTAATCCATCCATTTGTACGTAAAATAAACCGTGAATAGGCCGATAAATTAGACATTTACGCAATGCAAACTAATTTGTTCCGCATTCTCTTGGATTTGACGTTTTTCCTCGTAACATTTTTCAACCTTTGTCGTTTCGCGTTAACAAAAGATTTAATAAAAAGGCACTTTTCTTTTTGACAATAGCAAAATTTTATTTCAGGAAGTAAAATTATCGAATTCCATAGAAGAGAGGGTGAGGAATACAACGGACAGGGTAGAACATATCACGACCAAAATGGAAGACTTAAACCAGAAAGCTATTTGCCAAATACAATCTGTACAGGTAAATTTAATTCAGTTCACTATTCAGTTAAATAAATTTCAGGGTAAGCAGTGCTTACACATCATAAATCTGCGATGAAAACTAGTAAATATATTTCAAATGTTATATAAACTTCTGCTTCTGAAAATTATATAATTTGTGCTAAATAATCCATTCATTGGCTAGAAATCCGCTAAGAAATTTATTATTGTTATTGTACACTTTCAGAGTGTAGAATTCAGGTTAAGGAAGTTAGAAGACGTAGCAGAACAAACTATGAACCATCTTGCGGTAATACACCGGTTCATGGCGACTCACCCGTCCCTGGTAAATCGGGGCTCCACCGACACGTTGGGGCCTCCGCCCCCGACCTTCCAAGCAGGTGGAGCTCGCCTGAGGACTGCTAGTGATAGGTCGGAGGTAAGAACATCAGTTGCGTAAGTTAATAAAAAATTGCATTTGAAGTATTATCAAAGATAATTATTCGATGTTTTTTAAAGATAGATATTTAATTTGCAAAGTAAACATTTTAACTATAGTAACAAGATTAAGATTCTAATTATGAAAACGGTATTACGAAAATAGCTAGTTCTATAAATTACTGAAATAAAATTACATCTTGAACTTGAAGAATGTTGTTTTTGTTCATCTTCTTTGTTTGTTCAAATTCATGTTCAACTAATTTAGCTTTAAAATACTGTGTACTAATATCGCATATATTTGTTTTGCTAATTGAGCATGTCATTTACTTAAATGTTATTTTTAATAAATGTTATAGTTTTCACTCCATGTGTTGTGTTTAATCGGGTCGTCAGAATTTTTCCACTGTTAAAAAAATATATTTTTGATGTTTCACTGTTTTATTTTCTGAAAACTTCTGACGCTCGTTTTTGCTTTTTGTGTGTTTGTGTTGACGTCATTCGGATAAAGTAACTTTGAATTTTGTCTTTAATCTATATCTCTGTCTCAAACATACCATTTCCCTACGAAACTACCTATTCTGTGTCAAATAAACCGTTTCTCTGCAAACCTATCAATTTTTTTACAAAGTTTGATTGAATTCTCTATTTAATTGATCTTACAAAGCAGTGCCTTCTAGAGTTAAATAATTTGCCAAATCAGCTTCCCTTACATCGGCAACATTTACTCTAACTATTACTTATATGTGCCTTCTAGTCAAGTGTTCTGACCTATTTAAGGCTTTGCTCTTTGTTTTATGTAGAATATCAATAACATAGACATTAGACTTAATGTCTAACAATAACAACATTGTATTGCTGCGTGTTCTATGTTGTAACACTCATTCAAATACTGAGTGAAAATATTATTTAAGTCATCTTCTTACTTCCGAATATTTTGTATCGCCCTGTTATGGCTCTAATAAATTTTCCAATTAATCTAGATGGAGATATACGTACCCCGTGAGATACTAAAATGTCCGAAATCCTTGAAATCGTTCCTAAAAGTTACGCTCCGAATGACGTCCGAAAGCACCGAGAACCCACTGGACGTCCTAAACCTGGTGCCGCGACAGGTGCTGTCGGACAGCGACACAGGCGCCGCGCGCTTCGTGGTCCGCCCCGTTCAGGAGGAGGACGAACGCACTCAGCCCTCCGACGTAAGCACTCTCGTTAGATCTAACTTCGCGGATAGCTGTCCCGATCTACAGGTTCTTCATTTAACTATTATGCTAAAGATTCTTAGTCAATAACCGCATTATTGTACAGTAACGCAAGATTTTGTTGGATTTTGTTGACGGCAGTTTCGACGTTTGGTTACTGCATAGTTTCTGAGAGCATTCATTTTTTTATAATAGTTTTACCACATTTTGATTTAAACTTCTGTTCGTTATTATTTTTTGTTAAATGAAGAAACAATCAATGAAGTAAATATATAATCAATAAAAAGTAATTGTGGCTATAATTCTTACAGGTTATACTTCTTTCCTATTTGCGGCATAGTTTGTCTAAATCCATCCATTTATCCATCCATCCGTCTTTAAAGGTCAAGTTTTGAACATAGACCTCCCCTAGTTGGCAGATCCAGTCAGTTATGTGCAGTCTACACCCAGCAGATCCCGCTATCTTCTTCAAGTTGTTAGTCTGCCATAGCAGAGGGCACCACCATTTTTCAAGATACTCTATGTCAAAAAATCTAAATATTTTACCGATTATAATAGGTGGCATTATCACATTCATCCCATGCCTTCTTCAGCGACCGATATATAGAATCGTACTTGTGAATTACAAGATATCTATACAGTTGTTGTTTATCCTCGAGAGTTTCTACACCCGTTTCAGTTTGCGCACGCAATCTGTAAATTCATCATCATTAAATTTCACAACGCACAAAAATAAGTATAACTTTAAAAATTACGTGCACGCAAATTTGACAATTAATGTAAGCGAATAAAATATTACTGCAGATAAAAATATATTTACTTCAACCGTATAATTCGATTTGGGCAGTCAGACGCGTGGTTACTTAAAACATAAATAACATGATTGGCTAATTAATTCATTTAAAGTGAAACTAAATTAATAATAAAGATTTAAATGCAAAACCTACGATTTTGAATATATAGCTTGGTTGGTGTCGCGTGAGACAGCACCATTTGAATGTATTGTTGAGTTCTGCTTGTTGGTTGGTTTTAATTTTGATGCCTTTGTGATTTTGAAAGCTTTTGTGACTTTTGTTAATTGTCATGACGTATAAAGTAAACATCCATTGCTGTGTTGTCGCTATATTTTTTATGTAATTGTAATGTTTCCTGCATTCATATTTTCAATTAAATTAATTTCGCTAGCGCCTTCAATGTATATTTTGCCGTGAAACTCTTTCAGAAATCACTTTTCTTATAAGCATGTTGGTCGCAGCTTTTTTATCTCTCACTTCGATACTTTTCAATCTTTCATAAGATATTTCAGCACGAATATGAGTTGAAAATACTATTGATGAACGCAGTAATTTCTATCTCATAATTTGGAATTCATTAAACACGATAATGTATCCATGGAATCATTACATTTATGCTAATCCTTTAGGATGAGCTTCCTCAGTCAGGCCCCGAAGCAGTGGTAGAGAAGGAGCCAGAAGCCGATTCTATATCGACTTCCTCAGCCGGCAGTGTGGCGGGGCCTGATATAACTGTGATCAGACCTCCAGCACCAGTAACACCCGCAAGACAGAGGTCGTCAGATAGTAATAGGACTGAACCAAGTGATGAAAAAAAAGGTAATTGCAACGCCTATAACAAAAAATATTATAATGAATATGTTTTACACATGAATTTTAAATTCATAACTTATTAATACGTTTTTGTAAATAGCGCCATCTACAACAGACGATGCTTTCTTACCTGAAATGCGCGACGTGCCTTCTGATGTACACAGCTTACGCCCGCGCACTACATCTGCAGGAACTAGGCGTACAGCCAATACTAGGCGGTAAGTAGAAATCAAACCAATCAAAAACCATGTAAATACGTTTAATCATTCGATTTTTTTATCCGATCATTTTGATCAGTGATAAAATATATTCATAAAACCTAAAAAATATGTAATATTCCAGGAAGTTGAAATTATTTAGTATTTAACATCATTTGGATTTTTAAGGAGAAATTGATAATTTACAAGGAGAAATTCAGCTTGTATAAATTTGAATTGAACACAATTAGAACCTGTGAATTTGTGACTAAGTTCAAGTGGTTTCAGTTTTATGATAGACAGTAATCTAGAATAGAAACAAGTGCATTAGGAATAAAGCATAGAACAATTTAGATATATATTATAAAAACCAGCTAGACTCACGAAGATTCATTCATGACTGTTTTGTTTAAGCATGAGAGCTGTTTGATTTGTTTTGTCGTCAGTCTTGGTGACATTCATGGTTTGTTTATCCTCATACACTGAATTGGCGACAATCGTTAGCGATAAATAAAAATTATCATCGCCATTGTTTTTAATTTTAATTTTTGTTACTTTCTTGCATCTGTTAGGAGACGGTTGTGGAAACAGTAAGTCAACTAGACGTGTCGCGAATGGCTTAGCTTGTGAATAGCTACGTAGTTAGATTTAGCGCCTTTGTATCAATGTACCAACATATCACGTGTATATTTTAAGTAGCTTCCACACATGCTCACTTACTTGAGATACTGAGTTTTTAATACATTAACAGACTACTGCACTTTTTGTTTCTGGTCACTCACACAAGCAATGATGAACGTTTCAATTGTTATCTGTTTCACACATTCACATTAACAAATGTATTCGTTAGCTACTAAACTTATACGATGTCGTTTTTTAATATCTAAATCAGTATTTAAAATTTGACTTTTAAACAAAATATGCCTTGATTTTAAATATATTCTTATAAATATTATACTCTTAACTTCTACATTAACACCATTTGTATTTTTCCATCACTGTATCGAAAGTATATCGTTTTTCCCTCTATTATAATAGTCGTTCTTCTATCAAAATTCTTCTATCCTGCGTCAGTGCTACCAACTTTTATTTTTACTACTTAGTTAGTGGTAGGTAGTTGAAGATCCAAGTTTTGGAAGGTAAGGAGCAGTTATTTTATATCAAAGTAAATGGATTTAATTTAACAAACCCTTATTTAATAAAACTTTATCAATTATGACCAATAAAGTCCAACTGTTAGACATTGGTACTCCTACTCGTATAACCAAGGGAGCTCGTCTAAAGCATGGTCAATCAATATGAATATGATATAAATAAATGATTCAACAATTAATCATGGATTCATATAAATATCGCATTGAAGCGCTACTATGCTAGAGCGATAAGACTTTGTAAGCTCTCAAATGACTACGTAGTCATCAACACAATATGACATAATAATATGTTAATTATTGACATTAATTTACACATCACATTTCATACAACAATCACCTAACCAATTTTCACTTTACCGCAAACACCTAAACAATTTAATCTAATTTTAAAGTTTACTCTCCCTAAGATTCACATTTAATGTGTCCAACTCTTTTATCCAACACGCAATTCCAAATATTGGTCTATCATTTAAACACGGCCGAGAATCCTGCTTCCTTCTCAACTCTGTTCTCAAGCCAGTTGCAGGGTGACTACATGGTTGTCTTGATAAATGACAGTCCTCAACTGTGTTCTGTAAACGTCTGTAGGTGTTCGAGACGAGGCCGCATAGACGCTTAGTATGGTTATCCATATAAATGACCGTCCTTCACCGTGATCTCCAAGCAGTGGGGTCAACCATGACTAAATATTTACCTTCATGTGACTGCCCTCAACTGTAGTTGGAGAAAGGCGACCTGAACTACATGGTCATCATGACAAATGGATGTCCCCGACACTGTTCTTTAGGCGATTGGGATGAAGTAACGTGAACTACACGCTCATCCGGATAAATGGTTGTCCTCACCTGTGTTCTTTATTCGGTTGGTGAGAAGCAACCGAAAATACATGGCCATCCTGACAAACGGTTGTCCTCGACTGTTTTCTTAGGGCAATCGGAGGGAAGCAACCTGAACTACATGGTCATCCTGATAAGTGATTGTCCTCGACTGTGTTCCCTAGGCGGTCGGAGGGTGGCAATGACTGCGGCATGGGTGGGCACCACTCTGCGCAGCACCTGGCGCCGCGCCGCCAGCACAGTCAGACGCATTCGGAGCCTGATAACTCGGCGGTGGATGCCAGCTCGTTACATAACTCCGTCACAGGTAAGATATTTATTTAATTACCCACATTTTCTCTTTGTTTTCATCTTCCACAAATTCATTTACAGTATGTGTGTAATCTGTGCCTTTAGCATGGGTTGATTGTTCGATGCTTCTAGGAATTGAGTTCACTCTTGGTAAATACTTAGGTACCTTTTGCCGTGTGGTGACGGCAGAACAGAATATAATTGTTACCACCCCTCGCCTTCCCGCGGGTGTCATACGAAGTGACTAAGAGAATATACCGGAATACGAGCAGCAGCGTCCTCTGTGCAGCAACTACCATCTACTGCGATCGCTAACAAGCCTGCCCAGCGTGGTGATTATGGGCAATTTCTCCTATTTTTAGGAGAGGCCTTCAGTTCAGCAGTGGGCTACTATAGGATTGTTGATGATGATAATGATAATGAAATACTTAGGTACCAAACAATAATAAATATCTCATATCAGTTACGCATGTCATGTGTTCACTTCCCTCTCCGCGGCTTCTGCAGCGCAAGCGTTAAGGGGGGGATTACGGGCCTCTGAGTTA
>DWLO01002692.1:0-12104 GCA_018245335.1 Dalla quadristriga | reverse complement strand
ATGGCTGCACTGAAAATCAGCGCCAGAGTGCGAACAGGGGAAGATTTTGATACTTGCAATTTTTTTTTATACTCTTAGTGGAACAATACAATACTACAATAATACAATACTGTACAACACAAAATATATTATTGTTCATCAGGACAGAATAAGACAAGTTACAAAACAACAGCAAATACATACAATTGGCGATCATATCGCCAAAAGCGATCTCTTCCAGATAACTTTTGGCGTAAAGAACTCATAAAGAAGACGAATGAGTAGTGGTGTACATTTTATGAATTTACTGATTGCTGAAAGAAATTTACTGATTATTACGCAATGTTCATGCATGGGAAACAAATTATATGCGGGCGCTTACAATAAAATGTTTATTTATTCTACGGCATGGGTCTCTTTTCGTGATGGGCTTAGGTCAAACCCGACTGCGCTGGCCAACTGTGATTGACAGACTTCTTACGCTTCTGAGAACATTATGTACACCTCCCAAACTTGCATGATTTCCATAATTTCAATTGCTCCTTTAATTGCTTAAAACGCACATAACTCCAGATAGTCACTAGCAAGGTATATGCATGTAGTTAAAACTAGATATTTTTTTTTTTTTCAAATACTTAACGTTCAGACACTCAATTAAGCCTATATCTAATTTTATTCTCTTTTCATTGCAAAAATTAGGTTTAAAGAAATTAATTCTCATATAAACATAGTTCAGTTACAATGAGATTTAAAAAAACAGAATAAGGAAAGTAAAATTTCTGCCTCTGGAGCAGTAAGTAATTTCACCTCACTACTACGCTTTTATACCTTAAGTGCTTGAAACTATCACATGAGTACAATGCCATCAAGTGTCCCGGAACACAATCCGGTGAAACACTCAAATGAGCAAACACTATTATCAGGGCGAGAGACTAAATTTCCCCTGAGGGCACTTCGCCTTAAAAGTGTCGGTTGAATCGCCGCCATTCTAATAGTTACGTTTTAGTATATAAGTAGTAAACTATTCTTGAGATAAAATTACATAAAATAAAGATTTTTTGATTACTTAGTTGGTAGGTATTTAGATAAAAAAAAATGTACAATTCAATAACAATATGACGGCATGAAAGAAAAGATTTCAAAAACATAATCAATTCCATTCTAAATTTAAATAACAATAACAGCACAAGGCAAACGAACAAATTTTTTTTAATAACCTCAACCCATCTAATATGGAATAGAAAATAAAGGATTTCAATTCCAAGCATGAGGTACCTACTTATGTATTTCATACATTTTTATTATACAAACTTTCAGTTTCCCTTATGATAAATAACTACAGAGAACAATAATATGCCTTACCAAATCTTTGCTGGTATTCACAACTGTTCTAATATCAGAGGATTTAAGTGAAATAGAAGATAATATGTTAGATATTTTCCCAATGAGATAGTAATTTATGAGCTAGCTAACCAAATCGAACGATATTTAAAATTACTTTACTACCCTTTTAACAAATCCAATCGCATCTAAAAAACACAACTAAGTATCAGTAGATAACGAACACTAAATGGACTTGACTAAGTTAATTTTACTAACTTGACGTCACAAAGAAAATAATAGGGGTTACATCTCAAAATATATTCTTAGGGTTAGACTGTTAAGTGTTCTAGACGACTACATGCCTACATACTTAGGGTTGTCTGGAAAAAATCGCTTCTTAGCGATAAGACCACCTTGTGTATATCGTATTTTTTTGTTTCATTTTTGTATCGTGTTTTCGTTGTGTATCGATGGTGTACAATAACGTGTATTATTATTATTATTCCATGCCCGTTTCCAACTTTGGCCAGATCGAAAAATGGGAAGGAGAAAGGGAAGCCATGTAGATAAAGCGCTTGAATTCACATTAATTAAGTACCTTCGTAAATCCTCTTAATGGCAGAGAAGGCTGACATCGAATGATCAATAGAAGCTATGAGTCAAACTCATATCAGGAAAAACTCATTTGAGCGCAGTACGTTTGAATTTATTCAAAATACAAGCAAATCAGGATAGGTACAAAGATTTATTATAATAACTCTCCCAGTCGTGGAAATTGTAATAAAAAGTAAAATCAAATTACAGTTACATCCCACACCCATATTACATTAATGAAAGAAAAGAAGATAAGAAAATCTTTATTGTTTTCCGTTGGTTTACAAAAGATGTTACAACAAATAAATAGTTTTCTCACAACAGTCTACCCTACGCGGACCTCCAATAATTTTGTCACTGGTTTAACTAAGTAAGTTACTTTACTATAATTTTATTTATTTTTAGCATTTAATTTCGCCAATATCAAAGCTACATTATAAGTATAATTTTGTCACAAACTTCATCACCGCTTCCTGTCTAAGTGGGCATTTTTGCCATCGCAAAAATCATAATAAAAAAAAATTATCATCATAAAAGAAGCGGCGCTTGAAACTTATAAACTACAATACCCTTTTATACAGCTAAACCTTTACCTTACCACAGTAAGTGGTCTCAAACGACAAAATGCGAAATCGGTAGATTCGCCACGAAAAATAGGTAGGTAGGTATATTTGGACCAAAAATCGGTAGGTACTTTATTTTATTTTATTTATATTTACACACCAACACAGCTGTACGTACCTACACACAACACTTTTACAAGACGTTCTATAGTACTTATATTGCAAAAAAAAACCTTTTTTTTTTTAAGTAGTAGGCTAAATAATAGTTTTTCCACGGGACCGTGACGCTTGCGGCGTGGGTCCCGCAACACTCCGATCGGATCCCGCGCTAAGCGAACCAGAAATACAAGATTGTTTCCGTTCAATAGCTCTAACTAATCTCTCAGTTGGGTATTCGTGCTGAAACGATCCTCTTTTATTGGCGTCCCTTTGTTCAAATATTCGGTGTGGGCTCGATCTACCAATGGCAATAGACCAAATATTAGATGTGCCGAAGCGTTCACGGTCGCGCGGCGAATGTTGATCGTAATGACGAGCGCAAAACTGCTTAGGCGCTTCTGTGCTTCGGAGAGCCCGTAACGCCACGTTCTCGGCGACTAGAAGTCGACTTCACTATAGGTACAGCTGTTGAATTCTTTTAATTTATTTGCGGTAGTAACCATGACAACAATTTCTAAAAGTACGTTAGTCTTAGTGCTTGTTCACGTACAACTCGTGGGCGCGGTGGTTACGAAATATCAAACATACGGCATTTTTGAATTTTTTTTTAAAGTGTCGAAGTTTTCACGTATGAAACGCAGGTGAGTTGTCAACAAGCACTTAAGGTGATACAACGGTTATTAGTATGTTTTAATTCCACTAATTTTCCTTCATTTAACGGATTATGAACGGATTGATCTATGTTTCTTGACTATATTGATCTAAGTATCCCAAGAAAGAAAACACGATTACATGAAAAATCAAAAATCAATAAAAAAAATTATGAAAACTAATTATTTTCTGTATTCTGTGCCACTACTATATTTTTACGAATTAGTTCACATTACCTTCAAGCGCGAGCTCCCTATAGCCATCTCACTATTTAGGTACGTGAAATAGTTGCATCACTGTCATTTTAAAACTCCATAGTCCTCCGTGATTGGTTCATGATCCGTCCGCTTCATATTCAAGTGAGGATCGCTTCCGACACACTCGGGTTGGCACCAACCCCTCCACCAATCCGCACTGGAGCAGCGTGGTGGAGTACGCTCCAGTTGTGAGGAGAGACCCCGTGCCCTACAGTGGGCCACAATAGGTTGCAGCCTATCAAGTTGAGAAGGGACAACTACGAAAATGGTTTGCCGTTAGGTATTGCCTTATAGATTGCACGCAGCAAACCTTTTCCATACAAACTTGCATCCCCTACTTTTTTTTTACGCCCGGGCTACGGTATGACTTTTCGTAAAAAAGGTAACCTATGTTCTTACATTGTATTATAGCTATCTGCATAATATATGTCATAAGAATCCGTTCTGTAGTTTTCGCTTGATTGAGTAACAAGCATAACTACATCAATCCATTTCACTACAAACTTTTGCTTTAAAGTAGTACCTACCGTTTAAATTTTTATTGCCAAATACATTTAGGTACAAGACAATATCAAGATCCCATCCACATTAAAACTACCTACTTATCTTAATGGTACTGAACCCGTCCGTTAGTCCATGGTCCGTGTCTAGACAAAGATTACGAAGGGCACGTATATACCTACCTAGCTTGAGTAATTCAAACATGAAATTCGTTATAAATATGCAACGCATCCGATGGCGTTCGATGCGCTCGGGTCGAAGACACTGGAAGATCTCGAGTCCGCCGTCGGTCGCCCGTTTAGTGTATTGCTCTCCACACCAGTGTGTCCCAGCCTCCCAGACGATTCCTACGCGCGTTTAAGCAACGCTTTGCGAGGGTAAGTAAGTACATCTTCAGAATGTTCTAGTAACTAAAATAGGTATAAGAAGAATTCAAAGTTATTTATTTGTTCTTGTACTATTTAATTTGTTGACATCTTCACATGAAGGTAATAACTAAAAAACCGAGCTTATTTTCCACAGAACAGTAAGTAATAAAGAATTTTTATTTTTGTGGTAATTCTATTTGCTATAAGTCACGCCGTGTTCAAATACCCTTTTAAAACAAGCTTTGTAAATAATAAAATGATGGCTTAAGTAGGTACTCCCAATACCCCATTAGTTAACGATTACGGATTACGTTAATTTTATCTACTCTCACAATCACACTCATCTAGGTAAGACTACTCTCTCCATTATGTAAATAAATGGGCATTATAGTCTTGTTTGTATGGGAAGCTTTCTTATAACATTGTAGTGTCTACTTAAGCTACATAAACTATAATAGTCAGGAGTACTATACAAGTACTATACTTCATATTATAGCTCGTTCTTAGCTCATGTCTTTTTACAGGTAAAGTAAACGTTATCAAGATGCCCTGGAAGAAAGTAGTTGCGATAACAGGGTGTGACAGTGGGCTGGGCTGGGCGATCGCAGCCCGCACTGCTCGTGAAGGAATGATAACAATAGCAGGTAGGTACTTAATTTATCCACCAAACCGCATTGGAGCAGCGTGGTGGAGTACGCTCCAGCCCTCCTCAGTTATGAGGAGAGACCCATGCCCTGCTTTGGACCATTATGGGTTGCAGCCAATATCTTCAACAGCCTATTTACCTCCGTATTTTTCTCGGCGATTTTTCATCCGACTTAAGGTGATACAACGGTTTTTAGTGTGCTTTCATTTCAGTTCCACTAATTTGCCTTCATTTAAAAGATTATGCACCTAATTTTAGATCGTGTTTTTCTTGACTTTATTGTTCTAAGTATTCCAAGAAAGAGAACACGATTACGAGAAAATTTCTCAATAAATAAAATTATGAAGACTTATTATTATTTTCTAGAAAATAGAATTCGAAATAGAAGTCAAATGGTTTCATAAAAAAAAATTAAAATGATGTTTGGCGCTTACGTAGATTATTTTCAAGCGCGCGCTAACAATAGCCATCTCACCATTTACGTACATGAAATAGTTGCATCACTGTCATTTTAAAACTCCATATTCCTCCGTGATTGGTCCGTGATCCGTCCGCTTAATTTTCAAGTGAGGATCGATGTATCTATCGCATTCATTTTTCTATTTTCAAAGTGAGCTATTTAATTTTGTTTCGGATTCCTATGGACTTTTCCTAAGGAGGAATCAGGGTTTTAATTGGTTTTATTTTCCTTATATTTCGTGACTACTTCGAATAGGACAGTAGTCTAAATTTAATCTTGTGATAGGTTCATAGAGTGTTGTGGCCATTCAATAAGTAATTAATAGGATATATTGTTCTATCCTGATCTGCTGCCCCTATAACATTTGAACATATTTTATAGTAAGTACTTATAAAAGTGCAGTGACAAAAATGTTGGTTTTACTTTTAAACATAAAAATATTAAAAGCAATCTGTATTTTACAGGAATGTACAATGGTACGGATACTGAAGCCTCTAAAGCCTTAGAAAATGTATGCGCACACACCCGTAAACTTGACGTGACTAGCCCAAGTGGTGTTGCCGATTTTAAGCATTACGTCAGCTGCGTTTTAAAAGAAAATTCAGATTACAGTAAGTACACATTCATTTAAGTTTGTTGTTTAGTTCCAGCATAATGTTCGAGTGAATTATGTTACTCCATTAGGAAAGAAACTGTAAGCCCTTATACCTTCTTCACCTGGGCCATGTTCAATTATGAGAGTGCTGCAGCCTGGGTGCACCAATACGTATGTGTCGCTGGATATCTACTCAAAGGTCGCTGATGTCGTAGACAACCATAACTATACATACGCATCACAAACATCCAAGGTCCCAGAATCATAAACTTCTTTGTAAAATTACCTGGTGCGTGACCTGGCTGGTAAATAAAACAGTGTAATTTATTTTATACCAGTGCACATATTCTAAATACCATTATATGGCCTACAAATATTACAATTATTTCGTAGGTAAGGTTCGAAGGACCATCGTGTTCATCATATTTTTAAAATGGTTTGTTATGTTTCTTCTAGAACTCCATGCAGTAGTAAACAACGCCGGAGTGATGACTGTTGGGGAACACGAGTGGTTAACGTCAAAGATAATAGAAGACACAATAAATATCAACTTACTTGGCCCCATGAGAATAGTATCAGCCTTTCTACCAGAGCTTAGGAAGGCGGCATTAGATGTAAGTGGCTCACGACGTACTCAGACATTTGAATTTAAACCTATATCAACACCAAAAACCTCCGAAACAGCTATCTTCACCAATACTGCTATGAAATTTTTGATATTCAACAACTTGTATTTTGGTTGGAAAAGTGTGGATGCCGGCTACACTAATAAAGAGGCGACCATCTCAGTCCTCGAAAATAGTAACCCATGTGCGACCAGCTTCGAACAGGACAAATACTAACGATTACCTACTGGGATTCCCAGTGGGACGCTAATGGCTGAAAATCAGTCAGCTGTGCGATTCTCTTCGCAAAGAACCAAAAAAGCATAATTATAGAGCATTGCAACGTCAGAAAGATAACCGGTTATGCCAAACTTTTTATCTAATATGAAATTCGTTGTGCCGACACCAATTAAAAAATGCAGTTAGCTAATGATTATAAATAATTTCTAGGGTGCTACAAAGCCACGTATAATTAACATAGCCAGTCACTGTGGCTTGCAGCCACTTCCAGGCTTCGGGCCCTACAGTGCGAGCAAAGCTGGCCTGCTTGCGTGGACGCGAGCGCTGCAACTGGAGCAGTGTGAACATGGCTTAAACGCTGTTGCTTTCATACCAGGTAATAATAAAAACTTCAGGGCCTTAAGAGCTATTCCGGATGTTATCGCCATATGACTACAACACATTAGCTGACCTCTCCTTATAGCTATGGAGACCAGAAGTGGCTGGTTGGCCGAGGGAATATAAAGGACAATTATGAGCAACAGCGTCCTCTGTGCGGCAAGTACCATCTACTGCGATCACCAACCCGCTGGCCCAGTCTGGTGATTATGGGCAATTCCTAATATTTTTGGGAGGCTGTTAGTAGAGCAGAGTGGACTATTATAAGAATTTGATGATGATGAGTAGATACCTACATCCACCCATAACCAGATACCCCAAAAATGCAGCCTATTTTGATAGCTAAATAGTCATATTCTACGCTGCATTAATAGGCTGTTGAGGATGATGATGATGAGGAGTATATTGAGAACATCCCCTTTATCAACCCATATTTATTGCAGCGTTTTGGTCTAACCTAGCGTAGTAAAAAGGTTTTCCAAAGATTCAACCTATTATGATAGCTAAATAGTCATAATCTGCATCGTGGATAACTCTACTTGATCTTTAGTCCATACCTATCTCCTTTAGTCCATACCTCTAACCTCCCTTCACTCAGTCCTACTTTTATGACCAACACTGCTGTTTAATTTAATTTCATAACACTTTCCCCAGGTGGATTCATTGTTGCCAGCAACCTTATGTCTACCCAGCTAGAACATGCGAGATCAATGATGGACAATTTGTCAGAAGAACAAAAAGCACTGTACGAAAAGAAAATCCATACTTTATCTTCTTACCTCTCCGCGGCTGCTAATAACACGAGATACGACTCTTTAAAAGACGAAAGAATTATCGAAACATTCATGAAAGCGCTAACTGCTGATCATCCAGAAGACGTCTACAAAGTGGAATCGTGGAGATATAAGTTTTACTATAAGTTAATGAAATTACCACTTCCCTTGAGTCTACATCGCTCCCTAATAAAACGTTTTCTTAATTTTCCGATGATACATAATTAGTATGTCAAGAGCCTTACCACTAGGCTTACTTGATACAAAAATGTCTCGCGTGAAAGTGAAAATAATAAGAGAGAGCCGTTTAAAGATTTTTGGTCAAGTAACTTTTCTTTCAAAGCCCTGGATAGTTAATTTTATAATTTTACAAAATTACAAAAGGTAAGGTAAGGTATTTTATATTCAAAGGTTAAGATTTTAGCCTCCTTCTCTGGGGGTCGGAGGTGCTGTTTCCGTCTTAACTGTTCAGGTTGTCTCCAGAAACCTGATAATCCTGGAAGTCCTGCTCGAAGTTTGTTACAGATATCCACGGAGGGAAGTGGTATTTACAATAAAATATAAATGGCATACAAAGTATTTTATTTTTTTAAGCTATACACACCATAATAATATAATAAAAAAATAAAATAAAAGCATTTTTTTTCTTATTTTTCTATCCCCACTTCTGGGGAAATTTGCTGTTTTATTGCATCTGCTTATTTATATTAAGCTTATATTTAGTTTTAATCAATCGAAAAACAAAAGTATAAGGTAATTTTTTATTCCATAATTTACCTATTGGCCAAAATAAACAGCATATCACTGTTTATATGAGACCCCTGTGCCTATTCGCCCAAAAATTAAAAAGTAAAAATTTCATCAATTTGAATAGTGTTAGGATTTAAAATTAAAGCACAATGATAACATTACCCTGGGATGATGGGCTGCACTGTCAAGAAGATCAACAGCTTAATGACAGGGGAGTGACTTATATACATTTTCACCGAGGGACTTTGATTTCCTCGAGCTTCTAAGCCCTCGAGTAAGTATCTGCCCGGGAAGTGGGATGATAATAATAAAGACCCCACGTATTTCACCTGATGACAGTATGGATGCGTTGGAAGACCCCGCACATGAATTCGTTCATTTAATCTGTGATTTTATCCATGCAGTTTTGACAGTTGAGTTGACATTGTCAGTGTCAGAAAAAAATCTAGGTGTAGAACCAATTTCGATCAATATTTTCAACATTGTTGAGTCTATTCTATTTCGAATTATAATTATTAATTTAGAGATCAATTAGTAAAAGTGCGTTATACCTGTGTTAACATTTCACCATGGAGGTCCAATTCGGCCCGAATTCGGTGGACGAGCCGGTAAGGTTATAGATATTAAGCACCTACCTGCTGCACTAATCTTTCCTGTAACGTTTAATTTTAAATTTACAAACCAATTATTGCTATTACTAAAAGATTATGAATATCTCTATTAAAACGCCTAGAAAATTATGAACCTACTATGCTTTCCATAAAACTAATGAAGTAATTTCAGAACCTGCTTTATAAATTGCAACGGAAAATTAAGGTTTTCAATACTAGTAATGCTTTACCGAATCGTGGATATAATCTAGTGACATGCTCGAGCAAATATGGAATTGTGTTTGTTGCATCACCGAACGGCGTATTGTCAGGTAAACTGTTCATTATAACCTTGAATGATGTGTAGTTAAGTTGTGTAGGTCAGATACATTGTATTGGTACCTACAAATTATTTTAAAGAAATAAATTCTAATGTGCAGTTTTCCCTGCAATTAATTTTTAATTTCAACCACTGTTCAAGGATGAATAATGGTCTGTTAAACCATACTGGTTCTATGCAACTTGATGGAAAATTGCATTGTTTCAATAGTTTGAAAACATGCATTTTTAAATTAAATACATTGCCATGCTGTTTATACTTATGCGTGTTTGCAATATGTCAGTTGTCTTATCTCCATTTAGACTGTGCCAGGTACTTGCCCCTTCTTAATGTGTTTAGCGCATAGTGGTCCATTTTCAACATTCCTTCATGTGTCCTAAAGATAACAAATCAAGTATTAATTGCAAATTGATTTACAAAACCTTTTTTTTTTACCTGATGTCTCAAAGCATGCTTTTAGGTGAATCCTAAAAAAAACAGATATATCACACATATATTATGTAAGAATTTATTTTACAGCATACCATCTGAACGAACTGATTGACAAGGACTGTGAACCTAAACATCATACCGTCAAACTTGAAGTGGAACCAACACACATCTCCATAAACTGTGATCAAGAATGGCTGGCAGTTATTGGAGGGCACAAGCTGTTTATTTACAATGTATTAGATTTTCAGAATCAGGTGGCTATTTATTTACTTTATTAAAGCAAAAGTATACAGGATAGCTTGAAAATGTGAAACCCTTCTTATAGAACTGGAATGTCAAATCAAATAGCTATGCAGTCTATTTTACTTTTCATGTGTTTACTGCAGCCAATAGTCAGATGTCCTTGACTGTGAAGTTGTTTGTTATTGCATAGATTTCGTGTATTGTTTCTCTCTATTAATGTATAATTAAATGTTTTTGTGTCCCTGCTATATAATTAGCCCAGTGTATTATAATTATAGCTATTTGTGTGTGTTAGAATGTGCTACCATCAGGGGCCCTTACATGTGATGTCAACCCGGGAACATATGTATCAGCTCTTCAGTGGAATCCATGCATACCAGAAGCTATTGCGGTTGTGTTCTTTGATGGCACCCTAATGGTTGGCCATGTTAACACCATGCAGATGAAGAAATTGCAAACTACAGCGAGGTGAGACTTCAGCTTGGTTATTTTGTTTTTTGTTAGTAATCCCCTCGAGTTTCACTATTGCTACTGTAGTTCCTACTTATATTATAATTGGGAAAGTTTAGAGGATAAATGGATGTTTATCACAAAAAGTACTAAATGGATTCACGTAAAAATTTATGTCTATAAGAAAATTAATAATTAAAGCTTATACATCTCTTGTTTTTACCGTTGGTAAATAAGTCAATATGTAAAATTATGATGTAACTTACATTACATATTACAATAAAATTACTTTTATGTGTCATTTACTGGCCACAGATGTGTAAATTATGCTTGCCATTTTCTCAGATGTTTATGCTGGAGTCCGAAAGGCAAGCAGCTGGTGACAGGCAATGCAGATGGCACTCTCTGTCAGTTCAAACCGGACTTGTCACCGATGAAATCTGTGCCCGCACCAAACTTGTTTGAAGGAGCACCAGTAGAAGCGCTCGCTATACACTGGATATCTACGTACCAATTCGCTGTTGTGTTCAAGAATGCTTCTAATGACAGTCGGCCAGGTATGGATCTTTTACGCGGATAAAGTAGCAAACAATGCAAATTCCTACAGTTGGCACTGTCATCTGTTGGCTGTCAAATTAACAATAGATAACCAGCCTTGAATCAACTGTAGGAATAGGTCTTAACAGTAGTGTAAGTGCTAAACGAAATACAGAGCGTACATCATTATATTAAGTGGTCACATTAATGTAGTAAATTTTATTTTACTTTAACAGAGTTGGTCTCCAAGAGCGAGATCTGCCGCTTTGCAATTATTTTGTTTGTATTTTGTTGTTGGTTTAATATTGTACATTAAAAATTACTGTTACAGCTGTCACTATTGTAAACACACCAAAGGGAGGTCAGCCTATATGCTACAACTATGAAGACATTTGCTACAGTTTAGGCTCAAGCAGACCCTGGTACTACTACCTGCAAGGAATTGCTCAATGGTAAGTAGAATGAAGAATATTTGGCAAACCTTTTCGGAATATCCTTAAACCTACACATTTGGCTGCCCATGATATAGATCCATCAGTTATTAAATCTGAAATCAAAAGTTAACAAAACAACATGTATTATTTGTAGTATGTTGTAACATTGTGCTGGCTACAAACTTATTTTTTCATTATTTTTCTCCCACTTTCAGGAACATGATACTTTCGTCGTC
>DWLO01002691.1:0-12105 GCA_018245335.1 Dalla quadristriga | reverse complement strand
TATTTATTCTTTTGTAGATACATTAAAGCTACGTTACAAACCCATCGGCCTCCCACGGGGGGGGAGTGGTTAAGTTATTAAATGTCATCTGCTTATGATGTAGGATAACCGCGTGAGAAAAACTGCATGCCTGAGAGTTCTCCACAATGTTCTAAAACGCATGTGAAATCTGCCAATCCATACGTAATCAGCGTGATGGACTGGCCTAACCCTTCTTATCCTGAGATTAGACCCGTGCTCAGTAGTGGACCGGTAATGGGTTGTGATGACGACGATGATGAAAAATGTTCTATGAATGTAGAGTCGTCACTTTCTTCTTAAACTCGCATCGCACTCGCTCATGTCTGGAACAGCGCTACAAGAAATGCACGATGTTGTTAACAGGCGCCGCGCCGCGACCGGCCCGCCGGCGTCGTGAAGCTTACGACATACCGATAGGCCCGATACGAAATGAAACCCTTCACTACAAACTATTCCCTAATCCGTCATCACATTTCACACTCTTACCCCCTAGGATTCTAGTATTGCGGGTGGAGGACGAACTTACCCATAAAACACACACACACATCCAAACACATGCACACGCACGCACACACGCATATATTTAAACCGCAATTTGTAAGCCAAACATAAACTTTCAGTTATCTATTAATCCATGTAAATTTTTTAACGCCTACCGCATATTCTCATTAACTGGTAGAGAATAATATTAGGCATTGAGTCAACCCATTGTAGAGATCAAGACCAAGAGTCGAGATCCAACCAAATGTCAGTCCAGGCTGGGAATTGAATTCCAAGTCATGGGGACTTGGAACCCCAAAAAAGATTAAATTAAACGACTACATTCTGAAACCCGCTTCAGTCGCAGTTTCAAACAAAGTACTGAATGTCTTGAAACAAAATAGTCTGATACTAAATTAAAGCCTCGGTAAGCTGATATTTTATTTAAAAATACTGAATAAAGTCCATTGTATTTAAAATACCTTGAAATAGTACTGGACACTTTCGATAAGAAAAAATAGAATTGTACTCTTTTTTTAACACTTATTTGGTTCTACACGAGACGCGTCCTGGGTAGAGCATTCAAAATATTTAAATGAGTGAAAATAAGATTAACGAAACATACAGATACAGATACCGATACCGATTCATGCAAATAAATAAAAAAGATTATAATGTGATATGTATTTTAAAAATAAAATGTACACTATAGTTTTAATTAGATTCTGACAAATTAAAAACATTTTTATAAATTGAACTGTTTCAAGCGTTTAGAATACACTGATGAACATAATATGTGAGTACTTTTTTAATATATGTCTTTTTCCCAACCATAACAACCATCTGCTATGCGCGTGCCTAACGTGTTAAAATTTAAAAACCTACATTTGTTTAAATGTAAAGAAAGGCCCGGGCGGACGGCAATGGAGTGCAAAGTCCGTTTAATGTAGACACGCCGGTATTTTACAGATAAACATAATAACTAAATGAAGAAGGATGATAAATGGAAATAGATAAAAGTACAAAAGTTAGAATGATGCCGAAGTTGTAGCCGGGACGAGGGAGCAGGAAGCTAGTGGAATGCATGACAAGTTTATACGGCGCTCAGCATATCTGGTCACGCGACACCCCGCTCGCTATTTGATGTGCACTAACGAACATGTCATTGCAAACGAATGCTTTGCATACTCTCAATGTCTGAAGATATTCCTCGTCTAGGAAATAAGAATAAGAAACATCAATGGAATAATATTCTGATACTGCATAGTGCATCAATATTAAAGTTGTCTGCAGACTTCAGTATAAGATGTAAATACAACAGATTACGCGAACTTCGTGAATGGACATTGAAAACTTTTTATTCCCTTCATTATTTCTGTTTCTATGTTCGTTTTTATAAATTTCAATTAATTTTGAATTGATATTCAGTTAATATTTCGTTGTCATAACTAATGATAATAACAAAAATTGGTACATATCTTATCCAACCAATATATAAAATCGGAGTGTCTGTTAAAATTAAGGTCATTGCTTAAATGGAATATGCTATTTATTTCAACATAATCAACCGTTTTTATAGTTTTGGTCAGTCTGCGTTTTTTTTTGTGATTATGGATTTAAAAGTGATATGTATTAAAGTTTCGTCTTTAGTCACAAGTCTGGAAGCCGCAGCAGTTGAATCCTACATTAACTGTATTTAGTTATATTCATACTACATCGTATTATGTTAAATTCTGTATACACGTATTACCGTAAATACGTCGTGTTTACCCACCAGGAGTATGTCAATGTCGATAAAACTATGATATCGTCCATTAAGCGGTATTATGGTGCTATTTCTCTGACGCACGGTAGGAATCGATTGTTAGCTGAGAATTTCCTCGACCCCGGGCTGCAATGCAAATCTAGCCGTACTCCGTACGCCTGTCACTCGTGCTTACCGGGGCCGGCGTGAAACGTCTCAATTGCCACTTATTTGCCTACAAAGCAATTTATTAACAACCTTGTAATGCAGACATAAGTAGATACGTTTAATACTCTGCATTACACTCAACCATATCACGTCACAAGCGGTTACTTACACCTTCACTTTAAGGAAAAGGCTTGCGAAACATCGCAAGACGTAGTTTTTTTTATTTGAACTTTCACTTCTATTAATAATGTGATAATGATGAAGGCGGTCGCTCTCTATCAATCTTAATAACAATATGGTGCAGAATCTGCAAATTCAATAATAATAAATCAAAATCGCAATCAGTAGGAGCCGCGTTCGCCCACCCAGACTATCAGCATCCATTCAATCAAATATGCTCGTAAATCATTTCTCGTTCCTCGTTCTTCGTCCAGCATGGTATTGTTTAGGAAAATGTACCTACAAAGTCTTGTTTTATGGTAGGTCATTATTATGGGACAGCTTTTACAGGTCCAACGTAGTTAATCAACAGATTTAGATTTAAAAAGCTCAACTCCATCAGAATTCTAAGCGAATATCGATGTCGGAGGAAATAAATTGAGATAATGTAGGTGTCGAACCTGCACACGGTTCGCGCAGGGCGGTAGCTCTGCCACACGCATTTATGCCATGAAATTATTGTTTATCAACAATTGTGTATCGGTCGGGAAAGTGTGTATACCGCCTACACTTATATAAGAGGCGACCACATTAGTTCTCAATGGTAGCAACATATCTTGTTCCAGCTTCGAACAGGACCATTACTAACCACTACTTCCGACTAACAGGACTTACAGTTACTAACAGTCCATTCTCCCTTAATCCTCATGCTAACGAATACTGACCAACTAACATTCCTATTAACATCTCATACCAACTGGAATAACTTCCCCAGTTCCTTTTACGGACCTATTCGAGGTTTGCCACAGATATCATGGGCGGCAGCTGCATGCTTGTTAGCTATCTTATTCACATTAAAAAACGTGTACTTTTAGTTTTTTATCTGTTACTTTCAAACAAGTGGGAAAAAGTTTTTTTAAAATTTGGTTTCAATTACCAACCTGTTACTAATTCGCTGCCACTACGCTAGCCAACTTTGCCAACTAGCATCTTAGAGAACACTTAAAGGCACATACAACGCAGATAAGCAGATAAGTAGCCTAGTGGGTGGTTCTCCGCGCTTTTAAAAGCCTACACCTGGCCACATTCTCCAGAAAACTTTATACAATCTTGTTTCTCGGGCAACGCGGCCGCTTAGCGTGCAAAAAGAGCGGCGGGCAGAGTTCACAGACGTCCCACGGTTAGCCATTGTTGCTGGCGAGCATACCGCCGTGTCAACCGACTCTATCGTGATCGTATGCAGCTCGTTTTTTAGACACATCTGCAACGCATAGCCCTCCCTTACTTCCAGATGATACCTCGAAAATGAAAAATTTATGAAAAATTGATTTTAAACTGCAATGTGCAATGTGATACAACAGATCTAAATAGGTTGGAGTTGCTCATACGTAATGATAAAAATCTTCATTTTAAGTCAATCAGCGAGATTATACTCACGTTGATTTATCAGGGTCGTCCTACTAATTTCGGTCCAATAAGTGCTTCCAATACGTGCCCTTTCTTTTAATATGGGTATCTTCCCTACAAACCTCACTAAATAATTAATAAAAATACTCATATTTACCTCTTTCTCGTCGAAAAATGTTTACGCTTGTTCAGGAACTGAAATCTGCAACAAACAAGGTATGAAATGAAAATACTTGGCTAATTCAAATGTGTGTCAAAAAAGGTTTAATCAAACTGAAACTCAAACAAATGTCTGCTCTGCCAATATTTACTTTGAAAACTTTAATCATGATAGGAATGCTCTATTAGTTGCTAACAGCACAGCATTAGATAAAAAATTTGACTACTTTAGAGTGATACATAATGATACGTGATCAGTATCCTCCAAGTATAGTTTATAACAGAAGCTAACCACAAAGAGCTATATTAGTTAATTAGCTATATTGAACATGTTTAGTAAACCAAGGATAATCTATCTCATCGGGTATCTTAGCTTATCATAACGCTATATTGCCATTTCATTTCCATATACAACTTTAAACATTCAGCAATAAATACTGAATGTCTTATACCATAAATCAGTCCTTTTGTTGGGAAGTCACTGTTCAGATAAGCGCCAAGAAAATTGTAATGCTAAGCTGGTTCTATAATGTTTTACTTTATTTTTATATAGTGCAACCTCAGAAGTCAGAATGCCTGTCCGTCTGTCTGTTCGCTTAACAATTCAATATGGAGTGAATTTAAGTAAAATGTTATCCTTTATGTATTGAACTACAATTATGGTACAGATAAACTTGTATAAGAATTTCTCACTCATCGTTCCTTGTAACAACACAATGTCATGTCGTACCATTGAAACATGGAATTAATAAGCAGTTACATACGTGGAATAAGGGTTAATAAGACTAATTGATTTATACTCTATATTAAGATCATAATTATTATAGTATAAAGCACAAACTGTCAATATGGTAATATTACAGAACTGTGTAATTAGAGTACAGCGAATTAATTACTATTACACAAAATAACAATATACATTATTATTCAATTAAATTATTTAATTCATTCAGTACCTAAATACCAAAATGTGTTGTAGTAAAAAGTTGGTGTTAGAATAACAATGTACTTATGTTTCACAAATACAAGACTTACATACTATAGCAGAAGCTGTTACGCCCACTATATATGCAAAATTAGTTGTTTGAATATATAAATAACTTTATTAGGGTTATCGGACGAATTATGGTCGGTATATAAATAACGGAATCTAAATAATATTCGGTAACATGACTTGTCTCATAAAAATGATAATGTTTGCAAACAATTTTCTACTCGCACTAATGACATCAGTAAACACGGTATAATGTGGTTTCGTTGAAATAGAGGCCACGGTAACTGCACCTTAATCTCTTCATTTAAATGAAAATATAACGGTCAAGCGGAAAAGTGTGTCCAGCGTTATGGTTCCTACGTATACAAACCACCGCTGGTCAACTATTAATCTTAACGAGTTAATGACGGCATAAAGCATCGGGCGCCCTGAACGCATAGAGCTCAGGGCAGATACTAGTTATAGTACCGATCATAAATAAGCCAAGGTGGTTACTATGGCTTTTTCTTAAGAAGTAGGTACTTAGACAATAGCATTAGACCGGAGAACAATATTGCCGGCGGCGGTCGTGCGCTGCCGACCAATAGAGGAGCAAAACGGAAAAATAAAAGAGATTTCGCATTGAAATGGTTCCTATCGCCTTTTGGCTCGGTTGCTTCCCCTTTATCCGCAGATCGCACTAGACAATGTGGTGGTGGGTGCGGCGCGGCGGCGGGGCGCATGTGCATGACCGCGCAGGGCGCAATGACCTTGCGCGCACATTCCGCCCGCTCTTTCGAAGGCTCCCGCGTTCCTCCCTCTACCCTGCCTCCTATCTACTTCCAGGACTAACAATGTCAAGCTTTCCAGCTACTTCTTAAGAAGAAGACGTAGTAGTGCCAATATTAAACGTACTACTAAAATGCAGAATAAATGCCAAGCTCCAAATTCCAATTTGGCAATGATGACATTGGTGACTCACGTCCAATCCTACCTGCCCACTTTCATATCTGCCATCTAAAGCCGGTCGCCCCTTTTTAGCATACGTATTCAAAACAGTTGACTTTGATTGTAACAAATTATGCATGTATAACCAACTACACTCACTACAAACTGAACTAAACAAAACGAATAAATTTTCATTTGACCAACTCTACATACAAGACGGTGCCTCGTTAACATATTAGTATTACTGCAATGCAAAGACACTTCCTTCTTGTGAAATAAGCATACATTACTATGCACATAGAAGCAAGTTGTGTGGACCGGTATAGCTTGTGAGTGCATTTATTTCGTTAAATAACTTAAACGTAGAACATACGTTTTACGTTAATCAAATAATGCTCACGGTCCCTAACTGTGCCATCGACCTTTTGTCTATGGATATTGAGGAACTAACAAGTTAAGCAAATAGAGGAATAAAAGTGGATTCTTTGCACCGTGACACACTGTAACAATGTTTACTAATTGTTAAGATTTGTCAATTTGTATTACCTACGAAAGACAACTTAGATTTCATTTCAATTCAAGCATATAAATATTTTTACTATAAGTAATGACTAAGGTTTATCTATTTTAAAATATAAAATTAACTAATATTATTTTCTTATTTTATTTATTTAATATTTATTGCAAGACCATGGAAAGAATCAAATATTGTCAATGTCTAGAGAATTCGAATTTCAAAAACGGCACCAAAAATACATGCCAAAAACCGTCATTTCATTTTCATTTTATTTCATACTTGCAATACTTACAGCATATGCCAAAGCGCATATAAATAGTAATGTAACTTGATATACTGGACTTTAATTTATGATTTAGATTTAATCAAATCGAATATAATGTTACGAAAAAATTATAATAAAATACAAAAGTTTCTCACGTGTTTATACATGAAATCATGATATATGAAATCTATTTGTAAATGCTGAACCTACACAGTTGCAGCTCAAATTGGGCACTCCTTTCTCTTCATCGACCACAACGACATTTTTCACATTTAGTTCTAACCTCAAAACAAACAAATCTGCTATAATCACCGGCGCCTACGCAACGTGAATTCGAGGTAAACTGCGCCTACTCAGGAAGTAACGGTCCGTAGGCCAAATTATTAGGGAACCACGAGCGGACGCTGTGAACCGCTCCGAACCACTCATAATTGGAATTTTTCTGACTGTAGGAATGAAACGTAACTGCGATAGCCGAGTGGTTAAGTTAGGCTCCAACCTACTATTGGATCCGAAGTTCGAATCACAGGTACACATCGAGTAGTAATATTTATAACAAGCGTTAAATGTATTTATCTATCCCACAGGACTCGTGTATTTTTCCAGGGGAAAAAAGCCTAAGTCAATTTCCAGCCCATGAACTATGTCTATGGAAAAAATCACGTCGATCCGTAGCTCTTTTGCAGCGCGAAAGAAGTACAAACCAACAAACACACTTTCACATTTAAAATATTACTAAATGATTCTTTACCTCTGTTGTTGATAGAATACATCTTGAGAAAACTTGCGCTGCATTTGTTCTCAGATCTTGGGCCTTATTAGCTGTATTGTGAGTATGTCCAAACAAAGAATGCAGGTGAATGAATAAGTAATTATTTATTGTCAATTAACAGACTGCAGTCAAACATATTAATTACATCGAAATGCCATAAAATGTCATCATTCCGCTCAGGATTCCGTCCGTCGGCTAGGTTAACTAGGGTATAATCTAATCTTTATGGGACTAAATCCAATTAACAAGTTGACGTAGACTTTGATGCACCTGGCTTACGAAAGTACATTAAAAACGTGATGCATGTCCAAGTAGTTTGAAATTATTTGCCGACAAGATTATATCCCGATATTTCTCGTATAAAATTATGCTTGCTTTTCTCGGATTATATTCTATAAAATAGTGCTTCCGTAAAACACATGCACAATAATTAAACATCAATTAAAACGCGATAGTATTCGTCCTTCTGGTTAACGACTATTTGCATGGGGTTGATTGCCGGAACTGATAACTTCTCCGTAGCGTTGTAATGGTTGGGACGTTTAACTATTACATGTACCAACATAGGCATGGGGATATCGTTTAAGCACCGGCTCAATCTAAGCTTAAGGCGTAGCGCAGACAACCGCTTTTCTTCAATCATCTGATTAATGCCCGACAGCGGTCGATACTAGTAGAAGACTCGTCGAATTTTCCCGACCAACCTATAATAGGTAGATTATTACTACCATTGTCCCATATCTTTCCAATTCACCATATCGCTCAGACCAACAGTCGTGGGGTCGAATTGGCGGACAACGCCCGTATCGTTAACACTTTTGTTTCACCAACTATTTTGTTGGTCTTTTGGGTATGGAATCTCAAATGTTTTTGCCGTCACGCCAAGAGACGATATGTATATAACTGCCTCCGGTACTGTTTCGCGATAAAAAATTGTAATTTGTATTTGTATTTCTTCCGGCTTGCGTGGAATAAACCTAAATAATCTAAACTGACTAACCACAGCCGCGCAGAAGATATAGCATAGATAAATAAAGGAAGGAGGCTTTATTTAGCTATATACACCGACGAGTACGTGTCCGCGACTTAGGAAGACTATATAATAGTACTACTCTATGCTACTACTACGCTTGACTCAATCCGGTATCGCTTAGCTTTGACGAATCCTGTACGCGACGACATGCAGGCGATAAAGGGATCGGTAGTAAATTATTTAAATGAATGCTAAATTCACGATAAAAAGATCGTTAATCATATTTGAAGACTTAAAAATAGCCCGTCATTGTTTATTCTGAGTGTCACCTCAAAAAAGTTACGATTATAATCATGTCGGTACGTATATCAATATGCATGACGGACGCTATGGCTATGTTTCATTTACTCATCACATTTGGGTATTGTTAACACGTTCAAATATAAATATTTATATCCTAGCTGAAGGATAATACACATAATAGTTGCAAATTATAATATTAATTATAATATTAACTGAGGCATGTTAAAGTAACAAAAATGTACCGAGTGTCGTTAAGCTATCTCAATTCTATAAAAGATCGGCCGCAGGAATGAAAATAAAACAACGTAAACTGATTAAAAACATAGCTTCTCTATAGCTGACTAGTAGACGCATAGGTATAAAAATAAAACGATTTTTAACCACTAACCACGATGTCTTCATCAGTGCACTGAGCCCGCGCGGCTCTTGCACTCGCCTGGAAAGAACACTGCTTCCGTGAGGGCTACCCATTCATATGGAATGCGTTATAATGTAACAAAGTCGATATCTGTTCAATACGAATGTACTCGTATTTGTCACATGTTGCGCTTGAAACATTACTTTTTCTAACTTCCCCCCAGAATCAAAGTTCGTTTTTACGCTATACGTCCAAGTCCATGACTATTTCTATTAATAAATTACAACATTTTTCATCCAGTACATTCTGAGGAAACAGGCTGTGCTAGACAGACATACAGGTTAGTTTTTTTATCAAATGTACAGAACCTTAAAATTATGTTACTGCCTACCAACTGATCAAATAATAACTTAAACAATACACAAGTTACGATTTTCTGCAATCATGTAAAATTTATGTAAAATAATACTTGATCTCCCCTCAATAAAGAAACTACCACTCACTAGTGTGTTATTAAAAATGGGATTGGAAGTAATTGAAGCAAACCTGTTTACATTACGTCAATTACGCATCACACTGGTCAAGCACGTTGTACCTATTCTGAGCCTAAGTGAGAAAATACAAGTATATTACTAGCATTTTATGGATCAAATTGAATTCAAAACGTTCAAGCTATTTTCATCGTATCCAGTTCTTTAAATAAATTGATGTGACACAGTTTGTAATCATCTATTTTGCTGCTGAAAATAAATTAAACTCGTTTAATTTACTTGGCTTCTGCTACCCAGAGTTTTGCATAACTGAAGCCGAGATGATTACTGTTTTAACTATGAACCAGCTCAGGATGTTAGACATTGCCTGCAATAAGCAATTAAAGTTAACGACTGTTGCTGTTTAACCATTATTATTTATAGTTTATATAATAAATGCGAAAGTGTGTTTATTGATTCGTCCTTCTTTCATGCAACACGGAGCAACGGATCGACGTGGTTTTCTATGGGCTAGATGTGAAAATGATACGGATAGGAAATTGAGCCGAAAAACAATTTTTTTTTTTTTCTATTTTTCATTCATTTCTGTGGAACTGCCACGCTTGCCCAAGAATAAATCATACCAGAACTGTTTTTATAAAAGAATATCAAGAGGTATATAAGATATTCTAAATATATCTGTAATGGTTTCGGATTTCTTCTAGCCGTCCCAGTAAAAATAAAAATGTCTGTATACAAAATACGATATTTTGCCAAAGGCTCCGTCCGCGAATAATTCCAAAATTTTTTCGGGACCAAGAGTAGTGTATCGCATTTTCAGGCCCATAAACTATCTCTATGTTAAATATTACGGCGTTCCGTTCCTCTGTCTCTGCCTGAAAAAAGAACAAATGAACAGACACATTATAATATTTAATACAAAATATTTTTATGTGCATGTCACTGGTGCCCTTAATAAGCAGAATTATGTAAGCATTAACTGTACACAGATTTTCCCACGTGATTGTAACAGCGTACAGAGATGCGCTTATTTAATACAGTCCTATGGGAAACTCACAGATAAAACTCAATGAAGATCTCGCAAATACACGAGCAACAATGTATTACCTTCAATTAGAGCAATTTAGGTAATTAACTCATTGAATTAATTCATTTGACTTTTCAGAAATACTTGCAAAGAATTTAATTAATTCTAAATGCCTATGAGATCTATCCAATCTTATTTCTAGTCGTGCGGTCACTGTTTTGGTACTAAAAATACTATATTTGGTGTCACCGTCTCATATGTGGCAATTTAGGCACTGACATCTTACCCATGACACACATGTCTATGTGTGGATTCAAAGAATACAGTTAATAAACTATGACGCATCAGCGCTAAACTTCCATATCATACAGTTGGCCGAGATACGATAAAATCTCTATATAAACCACTTTTACGACTTTAAATACAGTTAGAATTCAGTAAGAAAGTTAATGTCTTAGCTTTGTTGAAACTAAAACTGAGTTTTTTTCTCAGCCGCCGCAATTTGCGTTATACATTTATTTCTTGTATTTCCGTCCCGCTTGTAGCCACTAAACCAACTTCGGTTTCTTTCTAAAGCACCGAAAATAACAGTCCTTAACAATCTTGACACGGTCATTTAAGATCGTCAACCAGGACGTTCTTAATTGTAAACTGTAGGTTTTGTTACAATTTTATTGTGTTGATGAATGATAAAACTGATATACGGTACAGCGCTAGTAAAACTGTTGACCAATAAAAGGCAAAGGAAAAATAAAAGACAAAACAGATGTCTTGATCGTTGACTTCCGCTCGATTCAGATATTTGTGTCAATGATTTTATTGTGATATTATCGTGATAGTCCAATTTCTGAGATATTATCTTTTTCTCCACCGAGCACGGATATAGCTACACTGAATCCGTCGCCCAACATGGAAGCGGTCCGTTAGAATTCTTTTCGCAAACAGCTGACAGCGGTCACGCCTCGATACGCTATCACACCAAATTTTCCGCCTATAATTACAAATTAGTGGTGGACGCGCAGATATCTGAACAAGAATTGCTGAGTAGGTTAAGGCTATAAATAATTGTAAAGGAGTTTAAAAGATTGTTTTCCTGTACATATATTATTTTGATTTCGGACTTCCCCATGCTATTCCCGTCTATAAGACACCACTATTTCAAATGGTTTTATCGTATAAAAAGGTTTTTATTAATTTTGACCAACTTCTGCTTTTCATGAAAAAGATCAAGAGGTACCTAAGATAGTGATGATGTCTGTTATGGTTTCGGATCTCCCCTAATTAAATATATTAATAAATTTTATTTTAAAGTTTAATTAAACAAAGCAAACAAGGCAAAC
>DWLO01002690.1:0-12108 GCA_018245335.1 Dalla quadristriga | reverse complement strand
CCTCCAGCGTGGTGGAGTATGCTCCAGGCCTCCTCAGTTGTGAGGAGAGACCCGAGCCCTGCAGTGAGCTATTATGGGTTGCAGCCAGCCAAATAACTGTTGGTTATTCAAGTATTCAGCGATGATAGCCATAGTGATGATAGATATAGTTAAGGTTGAAATAATTATAATATCAATTGCTTTAACGGTAATGGAAAACATAGTGAGTAAATCTGCATATATGAGAATTCTCTGATGTTCTCACATGCAAAGCAAAGTCAGTCCACAGCCAAGTCGCACTAGGAGCGTGAGGAAACCCGTGATCAGTAGCGTAGCAGCTCTACTGTATTTTTAAGAGTAACTAATCATAGAAGAAAATAACTTCATAGTTATTTTGCTTAACAACAATCTCTTTTTAAAAGGGTACTTTTACTTTACTTTCTTCTTGTTACTTTTGTCATGTAAAGTACCCTTTTTTATACTCGTAATCCAATCAATGTGAGAGCGCTGTTTACAAACAGTTTTTAGACCAAACATACAGGCATTTGTATAAGTGTTTAGCAAACAATCGTCTGTAAATCTGACGAACAATTGATTATTATGGACTACGGACATCTATTTTCCTAACTATGACTAACCCTGGAGTAAAATAAACGTCCACATGTCTTTTTTTTGGGATAATTCATTATGTTTCTTAAAGCTAAGGTGATTACTTTATTTACTTTAAACACTGAAAATATTTAAATTAGATTAGATAAAAAAGTAAATTAAAAAAAAAAAAATCCAAAAGTTATATTTACAAATATGATGCTTTTGTCGTATATCTAAAGGTGCCGACAGCCAAACATTTCCTTACAAAACCATGAACATAACGCCAAACTTCTTTCATGTCAGACCGTCCCAGGTAAATCGTATGTCGTATGTGCAATAATAAAAACGGAAATTTTAGACTAAATTAAATAAACTATAATTTTTGTTTGATCAAACAGCATTTAATGACATCTTGATGCAAATCTTCATAATAGCAATATGAACACAACCACTCGTTACATAGTTATATACCTATATAGTCTTGGATATTCTTCATAATTCTTACATAGAATACAAATATATATATTATGTCGTATCTCTGTTGCTTAACACAATGGTTGATAGATGCACACTTAGACCTACTAATCTCTTCTGTGATGTTTTAATTATGATGATTCGAATCCAATAGATGTATCTTACCTAGCGAATGAGCAGTATAGCAGTACAAAATAGCTGAATTTGTTGAACGGGCCCATTGACTGTAGGTACCTACTCAATAATTTTATTCGGTACTAGGAAGAGCGCGCGAAATCGCCCACGTGAAATCTCGAAATACAGAAAATTTTAAACAGCTAAAAAGGGGGAAAACGCTAAGGTATATTACTAAAAACCTTGAATTCGAATATAACATACCTACCAGTTTTTCGATTATATTGAAAATAAATTAATATTTTTCCCGGCAATTCATTGTTTTTTACGACTGTCCGAATAAAGATTTCACGATTGCTTTTATAAATATTTATTACACTGGAAATATGCCAAGTGCAAATCGAAAAGTAAATGCGGAGCCAATGTACTCTTCATTCTATTACTCTCTTTACATAAACAACAGTTACGGCCCTTACGTTTATGAATATAAATTGTGCCTAAAATATACTTTCGGAGAACAAGTTATTTAAGGAAATATCTACACAAAGTGACTCTACTAGCGACCGATGGTACTAAAGTTAAAAATGGTTTAAAACCGTATGATAGATATAATGCCAACGAAATACTGCGTGGTCTATCGTCAACGAATTCCAAATTAGGAGACAATTTCGAAAGAAATGCTTCACTTTTGAAGGTCTTTTTCACAATAAGTGTGGAGAAGTCTTAGTAAAATTATGAAAAATTCTCCCAGTCCAAAAATTAAAGATAGTGACGTCAGAACTTTGATCAAAATTCAAGAAAATAAAATAACTTGCAATGTGCAAAGTACACTAACAACAAAGTGAATACACACTGTGTGTATATAGTTACATATATACAGTTACATGCACGATCTTGGGTTATCACAAAGATCGCCACTGAGTTTATAAATAAACCGCCTGCACCCTTTCGCCGTACGTACACAATAATAAGAGTGAACACAGAAACCTAAAGTTTATACTTGAACTAGCTGTTTCCCGCAATTTCGTATTTAAGCTACGAGGCTTAACGAAGTCTCGTAGCTTAAATGAGTGATGATTATCCATACAATCCTCGAAGCCAACGTTCACTTTTGTAGCGGTCGATTTTTACAAAATAATATATTTTATTGTTTATCGCCGACGGTGGCGAGTGTCACTCAAGTTGATTTGTTAGATCAGTGACACCGAGCATAAAGCTGATTGTATATAAATATTGAATAATATTGCAATAGTACTGGTGACCCGGCAGGGTCAATCAGTAGCACACTAAATCAAACATTGTTGCGGTGAGACAACCAGACAGCCGTTTTTAAAAAATATATCAAATATCAAATATCAAATACCAAACAAACAAATATGTTGTGCAAACTATGTTGTCATTGGAATCTTCATAGAATTTGGTATAGGGAGTCACGGCTTTAGGCTAATTTTCACCACAAATAAATATACAGATTCCGAGGGAATTAATACATCATAAATCTAACGCGGACGAAGTCGCGGGCAACAGCTACGAGTAGTTTAATTATAAATAAATCGATTATGATTTATTTAGGCACCTCTAGTCAAAGCGTTTAATGATTAATTCCAATTTATTATTTATTCCACCAGTGTAGTCTATCGTGTTCTGTATGCATTTCGGTCATTTTGATGTGGTTGGCGACACACTTACATAATAATAATTGTAATAGATAATTATCGGTGTTGGTCTTCCTAAAATTTTCAAGATTATAGTATGGTAAGTAAGTGTGGTATGGTTCGTAAGCTGTTATGGAGAGGAGATGTCTTGTTTTGCACTGAGATGGGAAGTGTTTAGGTGCATAATGGGTTTCTAATATCTAAATTATCTAATGGAGAGCGTATCGTAGCCCGTAGCACGCGTAGCGCGTAGCGTAACCCATAAAAATAAACAAAAGATACCACGAACAATGTTATTGATTATTATTATACAGAATAATTTTGACGCTTCATAAAATGAATTTTATGAATTTATATCACACCAATTTGAAGCATTATTTTGTACAAATATAGATTTGTTACTTGCTTTCTTTCCTTGTTATAAGTGCCAAGTTATTGTTGTCGTCTCAAAGGCTTAGTAGACATTTTAATCCATTATTGTTTTCATTATAAAAATCAAATTTTATATATTTTAGTAGGAGCCCATAATTATTTACGTATATACTCTTTGGCACTATAAATAATCTGATCCGTCTGATCACCGTCTCTATAGCAGAATTCGATTTGAAGACCTCATTTATCAGTAAACATCATGTTATTTTATCTAATTACTTTATTTATATTACAATGCAATCTAGCGAAACATATCATAAGAGACATTGGATAACAAATTGAAATTTAATAAAGGTACGGATTTGTAAATAAACACAGTTAATTTGTTGTAACAGAGTCGTCACACATTTTCTTTTTAAGTGATCAACTCAACACCTTTCAAGTGAACAATTATCAACAAGATTTGGACCATACCGTTATTCAAAATACTTTGAATGCACATATCTACAACTAATTACCTATTTATTTATGTATATATTGTACCCTCAAAAGATTTTTTTTTTAAAGTTAGTGTTGTTTATTTAACGTAAGTGCAATGCAAGTATAAATAACTTCTGTAATGAGGCTCGGTGATATGAAGACCGATGCCACTGTTCCGAGACTTCCGAGCCGATAAACCGTGGCGGCGGCGGCGATGACGAGTGGGCGACTTGGTAAGGGTTCGGCCGTATTTGTAGAGATTCGGATTCCCCGACCGCGATGCTACGCTGATGTATGCAACATTACAAAATTGCTTCATTCAACAATGCTTTGTTGGCATGCTACTACTAGGTAGTTAAAAAGTTACAGAAGAACCATCTTCAGCTCACACACACTTAGTAGGACGTTATACATATAAACATTCTTAGATAAATATTTCATTATAATCTTATACAAGAATTATACTGAAAACATTGAGATTACAGAATTACTTGCAGTAACAAGTTTGTACTAATGATGCCGAAATGCAAAAGTACCCACAGCTTGTTTTTCGTTCGAACTTAGATGCATATTTCTGGAAGAATACTTTGCCAAATGCTTAAATGATTCGTAAATAATTTCTATCAAATATTATTTATTTGTAAATAGGTTCTCGAATATATTATGTATGTACAAGTGTGGCTTTACCTTACATTCACACTTCGTATTGTTTACTTTTGATACTTACAATATTTTAATCAATGTTTGTTTTAATTAGTACTCGCCTTTTATATCATTGAGTATCCTACTTCAAAGCAACAATATTAAATTCGCGGATTGCGAAATTCTTTAATAATTTAAATAAACCCAAAAATCTTCTCACAGACAGTGTTGCGGGATGTTACTTACCTATTATAATTGGAATTAACACATGTGACAATCTATTTGATGAGTAAATAGCGTAATTACTATAAAGTAGAAAGCGTAGAGGGGCGGAGCGTGGTGGAGCGCGGCCGGGCGCTCGCGGCGCGCGCGCAGTGGCTTGGCGGAGCGCGCGCGCGCGCCACTGTCCCAGCACGCCGCCTGAACGCGCCCGCCTCCGCTCGGCGCCACGACCGCACGCGACCCTCTTATAAAGCGAACACTCCGCGACCACTCGCACGCAGTCTCCGCTCAACCGCGATCTCTTGTGCACTCACCGGCTTTCACGTGTCCGCAGTGACAATAAACTTTACATTCAGTGAAACGATATAAAGTGGTCATGGCCGAAGACTGGGGATACACCTGTGAAAACGGTGAGTTTACCTGTTACATTCTGCTCGATGGTAAATTGCAGTCAACGGAGCCAACCGGTTTGTTTACGTCGGGCACGTGATAGGCTCCGTGTAAATAAAAGAAATCTACAAGTTTATATTGTATCCGTTCCCAAGTGACATGAAGTTGCAACATACTGTATACGTATTAAAATTAACAATATCAAGTGTAATTAATGATGAGTCACACCAGCAGAAAACAATTACTTTAGTTAAGGTGACGTAGAACCAGGGTTTTTCTTTGATAAATAAATAATGCCCAATTGGTTTCCATTCATGCTACACCTGTTGATTTTTGTAGTTGTAATTAAATGTGTTAAATATGATAATAATTTTAAGCAAAAAGTAACTGATAGTTGGTTGGTTGGTTTTATTTGTTTGACGTAAAGTTTGACGATGAATTGAAATGAAAAGTAAATGACTTGCTAATATAATTACGATGAATAAAGAATCAAATTAGTTTCCTATGGAATGTCTCTTTATGTAATGGTCATCAAAGAATAACAGACTGGATGTTGTGAATAGATTGGCTAACCATTAAATGTTATTAAGTAAACTTTTCCTGCGGCTCCGCCCGCGTAAAAGTGTTGTTTCCATGCATACTTTTATTTCTTATTAAACTCCCTTACGGGATTTTTTTTGCAAAAAAGGTAGGCGGTGTCCATTTCTAGGGTCCATCCAAGCTATTTCCACACCTAATTTCATAACAAAACAAACAGCCTCACAAACTTTACTTAAATAGGAAAATAAATCCTTAATACGGACAAACTAAACATGGCTGAACTTACTTACGTATAACAATATGTAGAGTACGTAACTACCGATATCGTTGATCTTTACGATGACATCTTGCAGCTTGCGGTAACGCTGCTTCAATATAGGAATTTAATGCAATGCAACTAATGCAAAAACTACCACTAATCAGTGCAATGGTAATTCAAATTACTAGTATTGTGTACCTACATCAAGATTACTCACAAAAGGGCAGGTTGCAATGCGACCTGTGAATATTCGTTTCCAAGAAAAAATTGCTGATACAGATGTAGGTAGGTAACTACAGGTTTCTTATTTGATTACATTCGCTAATTGACATGTTTTTTTACGATTCTCATATTACAAACACCATTTTTATTATCTAAGAATCCTTATATAATAGTAAATCACAATAACCTGCAGCCAGATCTCAGCTGTGTCGAATTAAAGGAATTTTATTTATCCTTGAAGTCTATTGGAAATGAACGTCGCTACAGAGACTAATCTTAATTGTTTCCGCCATTAGATGGATAAATATTACAATATAATTTATACGAAATAAATATGAGCGAAAAAAGCTCGGATGCTGAAATAACATAAGTATTTTTTTATGTGTATAATATAGCAAGCGAACATGCAGCTCCACCCATCTGCGTAGCCCATGACATCTGTGACAAACCCCGAATAGGACCGTAAAAGGAACTGGGGATGGTAGTCCAGTCAATAGGATTAGTGGTTAGTATTCGTTAGTATCAGGACTATTGGAGAATGGACTGCTAGTGACTGTACTAAGTCTTGTTAAGTTAAGTTGTATAGTCCGATAAGCAGTGGTTACTAATGGCCCTGCTCGAACCTGGCCACAGATGTGATGCTACCCTTGAGGACTAAGGTGGTCGCCTCTTGTTTAAGTATAGCTGAAATCCACACCTTACAGACCGAAACACAATTGTTGAAAAACAATAATTTCACGGCAGAAATGGGTGTGGCGGTGGTACCGTCTTGCATATTTGATCTCAAAGTTTTTATTATAAAAATCACCCTGGTAACAAAGTATTTAGATACCGATATGTTGGGAAGAATGTATGGCAAGTGGAAACAACGTTTCGGGAGTACCTACATCGGGGAGATCGGAGTGATGCCAGTTTTATGTATCAATCATCATCAACACCCCTGCACTGGCCCACTACTGATCACAGGTCTCCTCTCAGAATGAGAAGGAAGTATACCATAGTCCACCACGCTGGCCAAGTGCGGGTTCACACGCCTTTGAGAACGAGTTATGAATAACTCTCAGGCAAACTGGTTTTGCAAAACACTGTACTGCACTCCTACGCTATAAATTACTGTGATATTAAATTGCTCAAAACGCACATAACTCCGAAAAATCAGAGGCTCGAACCCCGAACCTCGGGTGTAGGAGGGCGATGTTTTGACCACTACGCTGTTACCGCTTAGCTTATGTTTTATTACAATAGCCATAAATCTCCAGCATCTAGGGGCTGTAAACCGTATGAATAGAATAGACACATTATAGTCCAATAGATCAAAAACTTCAACGAAATCCCCCTTCGCTTAGTACCTGGCTTATTTATTTTTATTCTTAGAGTTTAACTTTGTACATTCAAAAGAGCTTAATAATATGATTGTCTTTATATTAATAGAAGGCTAATTATATTGCCGAAACGTGTTAAAAGATCGCGTGCGAAGTGCGAACCATGAACGCTGGCCTAAATAAACGTACCGAGGCAAAGCCGCCGATGAAGGAAACATTACAAACTTGGAGGTATATTTACACTTTAATTGCCAAAAACCACATATTTTATTCACGATAAAAACAAAAACATTAATTGTTTATGTTATTTAACCAAAGTAAAATATACAGTAGAGTCAGGGGGCGATTCTCGGAACGTTCTAATAAAGTAAGTGTTCTTCTGCGTAACGATTTAATAGGATTTCAAAGAACTCATCACAGCGTCTATGCAAGTTTCATGCCCCTAAACGAACTTTTAAAATATTTTATCAGGACGGAATCGGACAACTCTTACACCCCTTACCTTGTTCCTGCTAGTACAGCTTTCGCCAATGGAAACTTTTTTCCCTTTAGTTGATTATTTATTTCCGTTATCAGTAGTTCAGACATAAAGAAGACACGTTTCCAGATCCAACGACACCTATTTGACCGTGTTGTAAAAAAATCCTCGTTTTGCGAACGCATTCTCAAGTTGTAATCCTGAAGCTGCAGTTCACTGAACGCTTTATTCGGGGACGTTGTTCCGACCAAAACCTCCGAATATCACACGCAACTGGGTAATATAATTTTGTTTGGTTTCTTTAAGAGTCACATGCAACCGGTAGATAAAAAGTCAAAAAGAAAAACGTAAGATCAAAATGTTTACCGCGCATTTCCATTGCATCACTTTGATAGGTGTTGATTAGTTTAGAAACAGCTTGTTTCTGGATCATATTGATAATAAATCCCAGAACGTCACTGGTTTGTGTAGAAATTATAAATACCTCCCGAATATATAAACTTTTCGTAGGTATGTAATCCTCGTTCAATGTTTTTACTAGCAACACGCTTTATTCTCATCAACGGCCGTCAAAGGGCAAAGATGATTAAAATGTTCCTCTAGTTTATGACCAAATTTAAAGTCCTAATAGTTTTTTAATTTTTTGATTTAATCTTAATAATTTATTATATATATATTATTATATATAATAAATATCTTTCCAACACCAATTCATGTTATCCAGGGTCTTTTATCAGTCTCATACACCTTTGTCAATGGTTTGTATTTGGTAAAATGTTGTCTGATTCCGAATCATAAATCTTAAAATCCCATCAACTACCGTGGACCATGCATAGGTACCTACGTAGAAATCATTCCTTTTGTTTCATTTCTCTTTGCCCGTTGACCATCATATCTTGATTGTGACATTGAATCTACATGTAGAAGCAAAAACGTCCTTATTTTTGTATCCGAAGTTAAAAGTTACAATGTTGCTAGCCGTGCCTATCCTTGGCCTTACTGGTTTGCACCGGTGAAAGTGCGTGTGTGGTGGGACGACGATTGTTTCGGCCACACCACGCCGCAGAAACATTCATATGCAATCTCCACTCGGGATCTGGCTACACCGATTATTCTCGTATGTAAAGTTATGCCGGATAACCGCGCTGCATAGACAGTCTCTTTAGTATTTACTCATAAATAAACTTTCTTTATACGCAAAAGATTTGATGTAAGGTGTCTGGTCTACAATTCTAAACCCTATTCATATGACTATAAGTAAGTAATTTTGCAGTAAGCAAGTATTAATTCACCACAAAGCCGCCTTAACTCTATCTTTAGTTGTTACTTATCCTTAACATCATTGTTTTGTGAGAGTACGGAGTCCGTACTTACTTTTAGAGATCCAGGCCCTCGCCCAGTAAAGATTGGAATTTAATAGAACTATATAACAGGTTGTTAACATGTAAAAAGATTTCGTGTAATTCTACGTGAAATACAAAGAAATCTATTAAATAAAAAAAAATTTTTTTTTTTTTTAATATGACACATGGAATAAGTTCTCATTGAGTGGGTGGTCTGCTTGTGGCACAGGATAACGCTTCGTCGATACAGGGCACTATTTGTCCACCGTTCTGAGAGACTATTCTTAGTAGAGAAACGTAAAAAAGTGGTAGCTAAGTAATTATTGTACCACAGAATTCCCATGTGGATAAATTAATCAAGATTTTCATAATGGATTTTCATAATGGATATGGACAAAAAACTAAAATAGCCAGGGCATTGAAGACAAATACAAACTAAACATAAACATGAGTTATATTATATTAAAAAGAATATGTCATGACGTGTGATTTTTGGTTTGTTCTTCCTTGACGCTGCAACCGAGCGATGGATCGACGTGAATTTTTGCATAGAAGTAGTTTATGTGCCAGATTTCGTTTCTGTGGTATAGATAAGGGAATATTGCGCGGACGTAGCCGCGGCTTAAATTACAATTCCCACACTATTATAAGTACAAAAATATTTTACAATTTACGAATCAACTAACATATAACTAATATATAATAGAATAGAATAGAATACACGCAAAGAATACATGGTTGTCCCAACCGTGTTTGTTCATAGTTTCAACAACACACAGTAATCACGATAGTCACAAATTACTTCCTAGGTGAAGCTTGGGGCCATATTCTGTAATTTTGTAATTATATACCATTGAACGAATCCATTGTTTTTTTATAGCACAATGATCATTTTAAGCATTTGTGACGAAGCGAACCGTAAAAATATCTGTAAACTGCGAAATAACTAGCTTTTTATTATTTTAAACGTAACGCCACTTTAAAATTGGCGGTCGTGATAGATCAGTTTAAGTTAGCTGCCTAATTATTTAATTTACATCCACATAGCAATAGGCAAAAACATACATTGTAAAGTTATTTCTTTAGCTACGATACGACACAGATATCGTTATAAATTACCAAAAAAATTACGTGCGAATGTTATGTTTTGCGCTTCTTTTGGAGGGTGTATGTAAGAAGTACCAAATTAAGTTTCTCAAGTAAACATCCTTTAAATGTGTAATACTTGCGTATGAATTTCCAACACATAATAATACAACTGTCTATACGTAAATAAACAGTTAGGTTATTCGTCTATAAACTGTAGTGGTCGAACATGTCATACTTACCTACATATTTCTTATTTTACCAATAAATGAAAGTGTCTGCCTGGGATATCAAAATTAAGGTCAATGCTTAAATGGAATATGCAAGTTAAATAAGCAACTTTAAATAACATTAAATTACATTACCTTAAAATTAGTTATTGATTTTGAAATCAGTATCTTATCCTAAGCCACACTACCTTACACTACACTACACTAACTTACAGCATAAGCTTTGTTTTACCTCAACATCTCAAACGAAAACCGTAGCTATAGCTTTAGCGTCTTTAGCCCTTTTTTCAAATATATATATAGAATAGTATGTAATTTAATATTTCCTTAATTATAGCGATATGATTTTTCTTTAAGCATCGTATCAATTCATATTTAATCAATTTAATGTTATCAGTATGAGTAATGAATAAAACATTCTATTCAAACTTACGTAATAGGTATGCGTTGTTACAATGCCCCTTATTATTTATGTATACAGGGAATACGTTATAATTTCTCCATTTACTTTTTGGAAAACAATTCGTCGGTGAAGGCACACAAAGAGGTCATTTGACAAAGTAATACCTACCGTGTATATTGGTACTTACTCACCTTAGGTAGTCCTTAATTGAAGAGATAGGAAAAAGTGGACGTAAGGAAAAGTTGTAGGTATTAGAATTAGATTTTACGTTATTGGAATATTTTTATGAAGAATACTAGCTCGCTTAACGTAGAATTTGAAGATATTTTTTATCTTATTAGGTTATTTATGTTTTCTTTTATTATTATCATGCTCATTGTTATGCTTATGTTAAAAATTTCGTTATTCCTCTAAATAATTTCTATGTTGCTTGTAATCTGTACTGTCAGAACATAGGTACTATTTGTCCGGGGCGGGCGTCAACAGCTAAACACAGTTTCTAACCATAGCAGTTGCTTACGATTAACTCATTAATTTAATTTGTGTTATGTTCAAAATAAAAACTAAAAATAAAAATAAAAATTGTCCTATTCGAAGCTGGTCACAGAAGCGTTGCAAGCTCTAAAAATTGAGGTGGCCGTCTCCGTTTAAGTGTATTTGTAATATTAGCAGGCTACAATTGTAATGTATCAATGAAACACATTTGTCGCCTCTATTATTTCTTCCTTCCTTTGCGTGTCCACAATAGCTGTTCATAGAACTAAAGAACAAAGTGTCGTCCTGAGAGTCGCTCACTTGCTAATGACCTACATAATGGTGATTCGTCTTTGTTAGAAGTGCCTACTTAGTTAAATGTGCCACTCAACCTGAAAATGCCATTATTATTAATCGACTTCAAGAAAGGATGCCTCAGGTCGGCCTGTATGTATGTTAGTTTTTGCGAATATCTCGAGATAGAGCTACATTCCGGGAAGCTTTATAAGTACAATATTATAAGGGTATTGGGTAAGGTTGATACCACTCACTATAACATAAGGTTGTATATTGTGGCGTCTTATCACAAACATTGAATACTTTTTTCTGGCTCATACTAACATTTGAAAGTACCTATTAATTTATGAATATAAAAATAAATCGTGACATTTCTCGGTCAATTTATATTATTATTATGATTTTCTATTTTGACCATCTTTTCCTTAGCTTCTATTTATAACTAATTCCGTGTATAGGTATAGTTTGATTGCGGTGATTTTCTGTGTTAATAATTTGGTTCTTTCATAGTATGTGCATACAATGTAAATAATCA